>JAPYZS010000618.1:0-48761 GCA_030522925.1 Trissolcus japonicus | reverse complement strand
CTGTGACAGTTCTCCAAAACCAACCTTGAACTTCAACTGTCTTCCTCTTTTTTTTAACATTCAAATTTCGAACAGCGTTTTCGTCTTATTCAGTTAACAAGTACTTTAGGGTGGAATCCGTGACTAGAGCCACAAAAGCATTTCAGAGCATTGAGAAATCTTCCAGCTTTAACTGCGATAGATTTTATATGAGTATGCCAAGATAGTTTTCGGTCAATGTGAAATCCAAGATATTTAAAACAGTCTACAACCTTAATATTATCATCTCCAATGATAATATTATTGACTCCAATGATAATATAGATGATTCCTCTTTGTAATGAGACTCCTTTTGGATGACTTGCTGAAATTTGTGGCAAACGATTTTTGGGGTGATAGAGATAGATTAATCGAGCTCAAATATGAATTACATTCAGTTAAAGCTGAATTGAATGTTGAAAAGATTAGATTGCGATTTGAGAAGCAAAAGGCAATGTCATCAGCATACATTATGATTTTAATTTCACTTGAAATAAAAGAGGGAAGTTAAGAGACATAAATGTTAAATAATATGGGGCTGAGAACAGAGCCCTGTGGGAGGCCCTTCGAAATAATGCCAGAGCCAACGAATTTACCCTCTGAGTATGCAGAGATTCTTCTTAATTTGATTAAGTTGAAGATGAGAAGAATAATTTTTTTACTAAGTTTTAAGCGAAAAAGAAGTTTTGCTAAAAAGTAAGGATTAACGTTATCGAAAGCTCCTTTTATGCCTAAATAGACAACCCCAGTAATATCATCTTCAAGTAGATTAGATTGGACATGAGAGACTAGATCAAGGATAGCATCCGTTGTTGATTTATTTTTCCTAAACCCATATTGGAAATTAGGAAGGATATTTTCGTTTTCAGCCCACCATTCTAGTCTGGTGTTGATAATTTTTTCAAACAATTTCATAATACAGGAAGCAAGAGCAATGGGTCTACAGACATCAGAACCAGGTTTAGGTATAAATATAAAGAAGTATTGACGCCAGCTTTCGTGGATGGTATTATGGTTTAAAACCTGATTAAAAATAAATAATAAAATATCTAAAGCATTACTGGGAAGATTTTTTAAGATTTTAAAAGATATAAAATCGCATCCAGGAGAAGATTTATCAGAGAAAGATTTGAGGGCAGATCTAAATTCATATATGTCAATATTTTTACCTAGGTAGTCATATTTAGTGGAATCGCAAAAGTCATGTGATTCTTTCAAAAAATTCTCTTCGTATTGAATACGATTGAGAATAATAGATTCATTACGATTATCGATAATATCGTTGAATTTAGAAATGAGTTTATCTTGATTTACCAAATTACAAGTGGGTTGATCAATAGCTTTAATTTTTTTTTATTAACAATGTTTTTTGCTAAGTTAAAAACAAATTTAGGGTCAGAATTTCTATCTAGGTTGTCACAAAGTTTAGCGAATTCTCGGTTTTTCTCTTTTCGTAATTTTTTTTTTATTTTCCGACATTTTTTATCATAATCAAGAATATTCTAAGGAGTAGGAGATTCTTTAAAAGCTTTATATTTCGCAATTTTGTCTTTCATTAGTTCGTGACACTTTTCATTCCACCAATAGCACTTGTAATTTTTTTTAACTTTTTTTTGGAAATATTATAAGCACCACCATCGAACAAACTAGATAAAATATGACTATAAAAGTTGTTATAGATTGATTGGAAGTCAAGAGAAAAATTAAAGTTTTTCATTCGATCCGAGCATAAGATCTGAAAATCAGACCATGTGATCTTAGATACACTCCGCAAAAGAATTAACGATCCACACCCCCAAAATTTTGCATTTTTCAAATTGTCATAACTTTGGCCCATTCCATTAAAAAAAATTTTAAACAAAATTTTAACATTACAACAGATCGCGCTGCTGTCCAATTTTTTGATGAAAAAAATTTTGCAAACTTTGAATCACTCTAACAACAACAATATCAGTTTGTTATCAGGATTAAGTTTATCGAGAACCAAATCGACATCACCATTGCAATCAGATAGTAAATTTTCACATTCTCTAAAAGGTTTATCAAGTCTAGACATCAAAAATTTAACGTCCTTATTCCAAATGAAAATCGGACAGTTCGAATCAGCGGCCGAGTGCGCAAAGTTTTTAATATTATTACGCAGGCAGTTAATACAAGAAAGCTTTGAATCCATGCATGATAAATGGTCATGGCCGGATTTCGCACAAAGAGAGCAAATAGGATCGCCACGACGTTTACAGAACTTGGCCTAATGACCGAATCGTTGACAATAATAACAGCGCTGTGTTTTGGAGATAATTGGATTAAGGTATAAGATTTTACCAAAAATACTGACCTTGTCGGGGATTATACTGTTGGCAAACCAAAGTTTAAAGCTACCGATTTTAATAGCTTTATTTTCGACGAAACGAATGATGGGTTCGATTTTTGCAGGCGGGGTCCACTCAAAATTTGATGGAAAAGGAGTTAACCACCCAGAATTCTGAAAAAATAAATCTTACTCTCAGGGATATAAGCCGACCACTGTTGGTCACCAAAAAAAATCGTTTCCTCTAAGTTAAATTTTTCCACAAATTCGTTCGCAAACTCATATGCATCGAAAGAGATCGAAAATTTGAAGTTATACCGTTACGAGAAAGATAGCTAGATAATTTCATCAGAGTAGGAAAAAGATTACAACATTTTCTCCCGATCGCAATTTCCGAGATCACATGTTTATCGCGGATCGACGCTTCATCATGACGCTCAATAATAACAGAAAATGGTTTGACAGAGTCAGCGCGATACTTGTTTTTGATTTGAGATTGAATGTATGTAGCACGCACGTGGATATATTTCATAGCACTTTCCAGCGCCCTCTTCTCCGCAGCTTCTCTCCTCAGTGAATCGTCTTTTTCTCGTTGCTCAGATAGGGCCTTCTGATGACCCATCTCCGATGCAGAAGCTTCCTGGGAGTTCGACTCTCCCGAATCAAGTTCTCCTTGGACGAATTCCTCGGGTCGGCGGCCATTCTTTCCCATGACGGGGCTAAAAAGCGCCAGCCAGGCGCAGATAATGTCAGGCACGTGCGAATCCCTTAGTCCAGGCAAACAGAGAGTAAAAAAGCAACAGGTGAAAGCGAAAATCGTAGCAATAGGTTAAGTACGTACGTTCAATACCTAGCACAGCTCAAACCGAACTCTTCGGGGAGTAGCTGTATATTTGTTTTTCTTCGTTTTTGTTCAGACTGGTTACCGATCACAGCAGTTGTAGGAGCAAGGGGGAGGTAAGGTGAAATACATGCAAACATGTAAAGGAGGTAGTTGAAAACAAGTAAACAGTATTATCAGTTTTTTAACAAACGTCGTTCCGCGATTCTGCATGTAATTTTGTAGTTTCTGATGAATATCATCATATATTTCTTAAAAAAGTGTGTGTCTCACTTTTTGTAGTGTATTCACACTACAAATTAACACTTTAATTCTGGAACAGCACGAATCAGCATAAACGATTGGTTGAGCACAACCAATCGTCGCTGGAACGAACAATCTTTGAATGTGTGATGGGTCACGTGACAATTCCATGTGCTTATATACATTCGTCTCTTTTTTCCTATTTCTGATGTCTTTATAAAAAGGCCGTCATGCATATTCAAGAAGAAGGGAAGCTTCCAGAACTAAAGTGTTAAAGTCCAAATTTCGTAATTTCAAAATAATATTTTTTAATCGTTTTGATAGGCGGTGAACCCAAATTGTCTGAACCTAATCTATAAACTTAGTGCGGTACACTCACGGTCGAGATAAAAGGGGAGGATTCGTACATTAAGATAAAGATGATGTAAGTAATTGTCAACATTGTTTTGAAATTTAAAATTGAGATGAGAACAAAAATGATGTACAAGTAATTGTAAACATTGTTTTTAGAATTCAAAATTGATGTTTACTTTACTAAAATATCGTAATCATTTATTTACAAAAATATCGTTTACATGGTGTGCAATTCTTGTTTCGACTTATGCAGGAATCATATTCAATATATTATTAATACTTAACTTTTAAATTCATCTATTGAAAATTGTCCAATTCTTTCTGATCTCACATCTGCTGGTGTTATTACATTTAAATTCATTATGCGACACTGAATAAAATAGCAGTACCCTACAATTAACAACAGTCTTTTACACTGAGAAAAAAGTAATCGGTTAAAAATTTATCTGCTCGTTTCCAATTTCGGAATATTGGAACAACATAATTTACATCTTTGCCTTTTTTTGTACATATCGCCTTTGCATTAGTAAAATTCGATCAATCGCTAAATTAAAATCGGTCAACTCAGTTGCGCTTGATTTCTTTCACGTCTCTAAAATACTGGAAGCAAATACATCGTTTTATCTGTAATGATCATCAAATTGTACAAATATTTGGTAAAAAACTTCACATTGGGATCGGAAGATACCCGGTCCCGTAGTATATCGGGGCGGTATTATGTTTATATTTAATGACAAGTTGAAACGACAATAAATTCCATTACGATCGTTGTGCAAAGGTTATTCTTACTCGTTGAATACATTTGTTTGTTGACAACTTCTTTTTGCTTAGTTATATAATATATATCTAAAAATTAAAAAGTACATCTTCGAAGCGTAGACACTTTCATGTGGGCGGTAGCTAAAAAGTAGGTGCACACACTGACAGCTACATCAGAAAAATGACTGGACATTGCATAGTTTTCCTTCGTTCCCTTATTTTAGTCACAACAAAATCCTGTTCGGATAGTTCGGATCTTAATCGCCGATTATTTTTACTTTTGCCTATCCTGAAAATTTCTTAACGATAAACATTCAAAAAATTTTTGTTATCGCCCGCCATTCATTCTTGTTCACAATGAGGTCTCCATATTAATGTTCTTGTGCTTATTATCAACATATCTATTAGCTATGCGCTCGGCATTGTTACTCCTTAGCGTTCTAAGTTCAGGTCTAAGTGGCTCGGATGATGACCGTGGCTCCGGTCGCTTTAGTCGCAACACGTGTTTGCGATCGAAGAAACTTTCGTTTGCGGCGGTTGTCGATTGTTCGTCGGTGTTAGACACCACGGTCGACGTTGTCGGCAGCACCTCGTGTCGCGCCGGACTTGGCTGAAGCTCTTGGGACGTTGGCACGCTGGTTCTGTGCGCGATTTCCGGGCTATCCCGGAAGGGCGCGTAACTTATGTTGCTGGCACTGTTAGTTATGAGCGACGTCGCCGAATCGATGCTCGACGCTCGATTGTATTTGCCCTGATGGCGAGACCGCGTCGACGACGCTAAATCCTTTTCGGTGAAGGGCCGCTTTAAACGAACGAAAAACGGATTCATCGTCGGCTCTTCGTAACTTGACGAGTCATGCAGACTTTTGCTGGCAATGAGACTGCGACCCTTGAATGGATCTGATGAACATATCTCTTGAATTGGACTGGCAAAGATGAGAGTTCTAAAAAGATGATATAAAACATTTACAATCATAAAAATATGATAAATATGATAAACTAAAAAATAATCATCAATATTTCAAGTTTGCAAAATATAACGTCCTACTTTTAAGTTAGTTTTTATTTGTATTAAATTTGTTTTTACCTTGATCGTTTACATCTGTCATTGATTAAACATGGACCATTTGTTTCCAGCCTTCCAGGCGACTTTGGTATTAAAGGTCCCTGTAGCTGATCGTCAGAACTGCGACAATTCAAGCACAAACATTTGGTCGACTCCCCAGACAAGGAGCCATCAAGGTTCTTGCAACTATCCAACAATCGATTCGGATCTTGACCGTGTGCCAAACTTTGAAGCTCCTCTGTCGTCACTAGCGTATACCGTCTGCGATTGTGCTTGAGTATCGACTTCAAGCAGTGGTACGTTTTCGATGTCGGCATTCGTTTCACGGATTCGGAAATGTGAATCGCTGTCTGATTTTTGAAGTCGGGATTTTTCGGGATGGCCCCCTTGCAGGCACCGTCCGACGACGTTGACACGGAGGTACTCGTCAGGGGACGATTCTTAGTCGCGTCTATCCTCGTTGGACGCGATCTGGGATTCGACAGTTCCGGTTCGTCGTTCTCCAAGATGTTCGCTAGACTTCGACCGTTGGCATACGCCAGTCGGGTTGAAACGTCCACGAATTCCGCACCGCTTCTTAAATTGGGCTCTGAAATTTCTCGCACCATCGTACGGTCGATCTGAAAATTCAAAAATTCAAGTTTACCATGTTTCAAAATTGTTTATTGATAAAAAAAAAATTTTATTGCTGTTTCATTTTGTCATACCTGAGCAAAGGTAGTAATTTTACGATCTGGTTGGCAGGTTGCAAGCTCGCTGCCATCGGCCAAATCGGCAGACAAATTTAGAGTACAGTTCGAACAGTTGGTACAAAAGTTTTGCAATTCGGTTTGATTAGAGTGCTCCTCCTTTTCAAACTGCTGTTCCTGAGTCGCGTTGCTGTTGCCGGTGTCGGTCTCTTTTTGTCCCTCGCGTGTCCTGCTGACGCCCTTGTCGCTAGTTCCAAGGTGGCAATGACATCCACAGTTGGCGATATCACAATGAGACTTTTGTCGGGGGTGTAGCGTTGAATTTTCTATCGTGTAATTCAAGTCTTGTGCGCGTTCGTAGAGCAAAGCCTCGGAATAACTAGGCACTATTTCGTACTGGATTGGGTCATTTTCATTGTACGCCGCGTTTACGTTCACAGTTGACGAGGTCGGGTCCATCAAAAGCGCCTCGCTGTAACTCGGCGCCAACATGTAGGAACCTGGTGCGCTTAACTGGCTCGCGGAGGTATGAATTTGAACACTTGACGGAGTATCATAATTTATTCCAAATAACTTTGTTATCTGAAAATTAAAAGAACAAACAATACATTTTCATCCAAATTTGTATAATTTCACATTTTAGAGCTTAATTAAAATAAGTGATTTTAATTATCGATAAGTTAATTATTAATTTTGATTTAAAAAATTGACGTTCGAATTTTCGTACCTGGTAATCAACATACTGAGTTTTGTATTCGATGATTATCCTAAGTGGCCAGCTCAATAAAAGAGCACTGAGAAACCAATAGACGTAAGAATTGGTGAACCAAGGATTACCAAGGACCGCTACCAATGTGATTGGATTAAAATTGTAACCGAGATCCAATCCTTCTCTCATTTCCATATAATCGTCGCTAAATTCCTGCGGTTGCAATTTAATATGAAAATTGAATTCGTCAATAAAAATTAAGATGACGCATTGTAAAACAAGTTGGCATATACTACCAGCTCGAACTTATACCTGTTCGCAGAAAAACCGTGATCTCGCTTCCTCGAATTCCGTCGCTGACCTGACGTTGGAAAATGCGAAACCCTTGGTGAGAGTAATCTTTGTTATTGGAACGCCGGGGTCGAGAATCAGATCTTTGCTGATATCTTTAACGCCGCAATAATCGTAAAAGTAAAATGACGTTGCAGCGTGGGTGTTTACTCTCTCGTAATATACCTTCATGAAATAAAAGAAGAACAGAATAGGGTAAAAGTCAACAATTAAAAGTAAAATCCAGTTAATTAAAAAATATGGATGTTCCCTTTCAATTAAAAATTAACGCGATCTGATATTATTATAATTGAATGGCCGACAATTAGTCCAGGTCAATATTTTGCGCCAAATTGCATTATTCCATTTAGTTTGAAAACGATGAAATTTCCATTATATTCGTTATTAATTTAGTGAGAGTCACTTCGACGCTCGTTATATTTCGCAACCAGGCATCGAATTCACATCAGTCGCAATTAATTGAAAGCGTAAGCAAGAGAGCCCAACGCGCGAGGGTTGGCGAGTTTTTTTTTTAATTTCAAAAATAGCAAACATGCAGAAGTCGAGGGGGGTTGCAGCTGAAGTCGTACTTGAGTGGTCGTATAATTATCCCCGTTTCTGTATCGAGTGATCTGTCGTTTCCGTCTCACGTAATGATAGGAAATTGCTTTCCACCAAATTGTTGGCTGTGCTAGTTTCAATTGTGTCAGCTTCGCCAAAACTCCATTCTGACTTTCCGCGTGCAGGAGATCGATTCTAATTGGCGAATGATAACACTCGACCAAGTACACCAAATACAGCATCCCCATAAATGCAACCTGTTCAACATAGTATTATTTCACAATTGAACTATAAATTTTTATTGAAAGACTATTTTGTTCAAATTTGTAATTCTGTTCAAATTTTGAAATTTTAAAAGAAAGAAATTGTTCGGAAAAATAAAGATTATTCAAAAGTAATGAATTCGGAGTATTCGGGTTTTAGAACTTACGGGTATGTAGATGTAACCATCGTCACAAGGGGAGACATACTTTTCATTTATAACTGGATGAGGAGTAAAATCAGTAACAATCTGCAAAGACGAAACTTTGTTTAATTAAGTTTGCACGATGTTCGAATCGCTTACTTTGCAATTATATTTAACAACACAATTATAAATAATTTGATTTCGAAGCAAGTTATACATTTTTTTCATTTTGTAATAAATGTAATTATATTGTGCTTGTGAAATTTAGAAAGTGAACAAAGTACTTTTTTTGGCACGAACGTTGATAAAGAAGTAAAAAAACGTATTGATATTTTGAAATGTGGAAGAAATGTGAACAGAATGAATACTTCAACATCAGATAGTTGTGCAATATATGTCTAGAAAAAAACAGAAATCGATGCTTTCCTGATATATGTAATGAAATATGTGATGAAGATTCTCTTTATAAATAATGAAAATGTGTTTTTAACCCTTTAAAGTTTGTTATATAATTTAGTGCATAAAAATGCAAAAACTTGTGGTCTTATCTCAATTCTATTTTAGATAAAGTATTTAACTTGTTTAAGCAAAAAAGATACTAATATAATATTTAAAGTGTTGAAACAAAACAGAATATCTAAGATTTTAGGATTTCAAGTAAAAATTTAATTTTTTCTAAAGGAAACCTCAGTTTATTTATTCAGAATTGATAAAGTCTTCATCTCTATTGATAAAATCAAGTATCTTAGTTTATGAAAACTGTTTTTTTCTTCAAGGAAATCGTTAATTAAATGTTTCAATTAAATATGTAATATTGTAACATCCGTACTTCAAGGGTTGTATTTCTCATGTATTTCTCTCAATTTCGTTTCATTACTTTTTTTTCAAAAATGTAGTGCTTGTTTCTTGGTGCAGAACAAATGCATAAAACTATTTTACAAGAAGTAAATAAGAATTTTTCTTAAAAGATACGTGAAATTGCACGATGGAAAGATGTTCAAACTGTTTAGGTACATGAAAATACGGTTAAAGCAGGTGGCAACTAATCAGCAGAGGCATGGTGATCACAAGCACTATTTATATCCACAAAAAAAAAAAAAAAAAAAAAAAAAAAAAAAAAAAAAAAAAAAAAAAAAAAAGGAAAGAAAAATGGAACAACTAATTAAGAACGCAATTTACGGGAGAATTTATAACCAGCGAAGAACAAATTATTTCATAAAAGTGCTAAAAACTTTACGTAGGAAAACATATTAGCAATTTAATTTTCATACACCCTGAGAGCATCATTTTTTAAATGAAAATAAAACTATCTTCTTTATTTTCACCCTGTAAATTGTACCGGATGTGCCAGACGTTTAGCGCGAATTCAGATGGTTTATATACAAAATCTAATCACCATACCGCTGACTCGATTATCGCAGCAAATTTAATTTACATGTTAACGACGGTGTCAAAATAATTTAGAATGAATTGTGCAGACCTTCGTAACAATAGCGCATCTACACCATGTGACGGCTGCGAGGCATCCGTATATCAACACGGACAAAACCAAACATTTACAGTTAACTTCTTTTTGCAATGCACCACAAAATGTTTGAGGGATAGATTTTTGCTGAAAAGTTATGCAAGGAAGATATTAATAGCAGAATAAAGAAGTAGAATCAAACTCTGAGATTCAATGACAAGTATTTCATGTTTCATCAGAGAGGAATAAATGAATTCCAAAAATAAAAAAAAATGCTTGATAAAAAATGATCTTGAAAAAATTTTTTTCT
The DNA here is from genome assembly GCA_030522925.1 of Trissolcus japonicus. NCBI lineage: Eukaryota > Metazoa > Arthropoda > Insecta > Hymenoptera > Scelionidae > Trissolcus > Trissolcus japonicus. The sequence continues at coordinate 38,702 of JAPYZS010000618.1, read as the reverse complement.
TTCAATTTGCGGATTTTCAATTTGTACGGTCTTTGATTTTGATACTCACTTCTTCATTATCACGATTCATGTTTGATCTCACTTTCTAAGTTGAGCGTTTGTTTTTCAAATTTGCTATATAAAAAAATTGATTTGTGCCATTGTCGTTTAACGTCCTTACCCTCACCATTCTGGTTGCTTCATCTGTAAAGTTACATAAAGGATTTGAATTAGCGACAAAAAATAAAAATATTAAAAATATAAATAACAGAAATAAACATTAAGATAACAAAGAAAAAAAAATATAATAATAAATGGAAAAGTCTTGAAAATACAAAACAACGTTCCAAGCCGTGAGAAATAAATTCATTTACTCACTCCAGTAAACATTTTTATACAGGAAGTTTTATTTTAACCAAAAACAATGTTTAGAAATGAATTATATAGAAGTACGTTTTTGTGTGATGGCTTGAATCGCGAGACAAGTGTTTCCTCTTCTTGTTAGGTGTTCATCCGAATAAGACAGTCAAAAGGAGAGCTTTTCTTTTAATTGCAGTAAAAAAAAAAAAAAAAAAAAAAAAAAAAAAAAAACACGTGAATAGTTTTTTAATCAGACCAAATTGATTGTTTTAATTTGTGAATAGGATATCATTTGTATATTGTGTAAATGCCAGGGTATCTTATTATATTACACTTCGCAATATCACCGTAATTCTTAGCTCACTTTATTAACAAGTGAAATAGTGAAGGTAAACTCCTACATATAACATGTAAAACAATATTCTAGTTCAAATGAAAGCTACAAAAATAAAAAAAATTGGATGTTAAATTTGACTTGAAGTAAAGATAAATTTGAAAAACAACTAAGATTTCTGATCTTCGCTTTCTGACAGTGCTGTTTAAATTTTGTCATGATTTTGATTCTGTCTCCTTTAGATAAAGCGAAAAGAATCCTTCATTTTGGCACCCTTCCAAGCCAATCGATTTATTTTCATAAAAATATTTCATTATTATTTGAAATAACTTTTATTCAGAAACGGTGAAAATCATTTTATCGTCTATAATTTCTCTACTTTTTAATTTCACTGAATAGTAAATTCATGGTGGTTATTTGAGAAATCTAATTCAAATTTGAAAGTTCGGTGAATCGTATCTGTTTTGCAATTTTTTTATCATAAAAAAATTTGATTTAAAAGTAATATTTAGATTGAACAAGCGATGGGAATGTCGAGAATCTTGTTATCCTCGCAAATAAAACTTGTTATAGCTGAAATGGAAATTGTAGTCTTGAAAACAAGGTTTTCTGAAATGTTTCTAGTAAAATTAAAGTGAGAAAAATATTAGAAAAAATATTAAAAAGAATAAGACATGAGAAATTTGAAAAATAAAAAATTTGAGAGCAGGCATTGTAAAAAAATGTCTCGAACAAGGATTTTATAAGCTGACGCGAACAGTTTGCACTGATTCGGCTGAATCAATCGAACGATATTCACGAACCCTCGCATATAAACTTGATAATAGCGCGAAAATGATTTTCATCGCGATCTCAGGAGTAACCGAAAAATTATGAACCATTGAGAGCGACGTACCTTTTTTTACATCTTACGCCTAACGAACTTTCGAGCTGATCGTACAAAATTTGCGTGAGACTTGAAATACGGCGTCCGTATCATATTTAGTCGCGAGCAATGGCAACCGACTGGATCGAAGGGGTGGATCCGCCCTCGATGAAAGCTCGAGGGTGACTAAAGTACGTCAGTAATACTGCGCCTCTCTTGTTATAGGCAACTATTATGAATACCCCGGCGTATCATTCGAATTTATAATTAAAATTCCTTACAATCTGATTTTGTTTTCATTGAGGGAAAATATTTTTTTAATTAAAAACACAATTTCTATTACTTCCGATTTTGGAAAATAGGAAAATAAAACATTCTGGGTAAGACTATTAATGTTCAGTGTAATTTTTAATATTCTGAAAAAAAGTATCCTACATCAAATACGGGAAGAAACGTTGTTTATTAACAAGTTTTATTACTTATTACAAAATTGGGTATGAAAACATTATTTGTTCAGAAATAAAAAAAATGATTTGTTTTAGAAATCTTTTAAATAGCCTTTATGAAAAGTGGAAGATATTGAAATATCTTTTGAAAAAAGAAAAAATTTTGAAAGTGTTGTTCTTGATGCATAATGAAATATTTTATAATTTTTATAATTTGTATCTCAAATGATATTAAATAATTGTTACTCTTTTTTGGTCAGTCGATAATCTACCTTTCACGGGTTCAGAGAATTTCCTCATGCTATACCGCCGTCATTGAAGATCCAACTACTTTTAGCCAGTACCAACTGGCAATAACAATTTTAGGAAAAAAAGTTATTGATTCGTAATTGGAAATTAGTATTTTTATTTAATTTTTTTATTCGTTATATTGATTTAGTTAATTTTGTAACATACATCACAGTTGATAATATATTATTTTACAAAATTGAAATAAAAAAATTGTTTGAAAACGAGTTTGAAAAGATTCTGTTTTTATTTATTAAAGGCTATTTTTAATAAGTTACTGTAAATAGACAAGATTTGTTTCTTTATTATAATATGCCTTTTTCATACAAATTACATTTGACCTTAGTAATTACAATGAGTTTTCTTGTTTTTATTCGCTGACAGAATTTGTGTAACGATATGTATACTATTATGGCTATTCTGAAAATTTTTTTATTGTAGCAAACTGAAACAACTTCATTGAAAAACATATATTGTTATAACGACAAAAGCGATAGGATGACAATCCAGGAACATGCTTTTTTAAATTTTTTGAAACATCCTAAAATCGACACCGAAAACTCTCTTGACTTTTTAATTTTTGATAAACTTTGTCTTTGTTTCCAATAACGTTTTCTACACTCCGAATTTTTCATCTTCATAAATGTTCAATGGTTATAGATTAATTTTCTATAACTGTAATAACAACATATCTTTTTCAATACGTTGCATCGATCACAATATTTTTTAGAATAAAAAATTATCTAGACAATTTGGAATTTAGTTTTTTCATCACTTTTTGTTTTCTTTTTGTTTTTCATATAGAAACAATGTTTTCATTTTTACATGATGACATAATAAACGAATAAACAACGTTTGACCTTTCATTTATTACAATAATACATAGGCCCTTTTGAATATGTACAAAGTAAGTTTACATGCTACGCATGTTTTCGATTTTACAAGGAGTTGTTGTTTTTTTGTTCATTTACAGTGAATTGAAAGTAAAAAAAAAAAATTAAAAAAACCTTAATCGTAACGAATCGGACTCATGGCAAGCACAAATGAATGTCAGTCAAAATGTTACATGAATTCACTAAAATCTAAACAAATATGATTACAAAATATAAATTTCGATAATACTAACGTTAGGTAAGTGTCGTTTGTACAATTAAAAGTAGAATGGAATCATGGAATAACCTGGACGTCGAAAAAGATTGGAATATGTTAGATTCGTTAAAATTAATACAAATTCAATGGACAGCGAATTGAAAAACGTTATTCTAATATAGAATAATGTTTGTATCTGCAACTTCTTCTTTGCTTTACCCCGATCCTCGTTCACATCATAGAAACTGATTAAAGCATGGTAATACATCAAGATATATTTATCAAATTCACCCTGTTTCATCGTCAGCATCAATTCGTATAATTTGTGCTCAAAGATCAAAGTTGAAAACAACAACGGTCCTCCGCGCAGAACAGGAACATAAAAAATTACATTTTTTTCTTCTCTCTCTTTCTCTCTCTCTCTCTCGCTCTCTCGTTATAAAAAATAATAAAAACTTATCGGTTAGGGTTATTTATTTACACCTCGTCCGGAGGATGTTGTCCCACGAGGGACAACAAAGTCGCAAATTATATCACTCAGAATGTGGAATGGGCTGCAATTTTTTTCAGTTGAATATGATCTCGGCTTTACTAAGTGTACTTGTCATTGATCAGTCATACGAAAAATGCCTCCACCTTTTATGGCGCTTCAATTAACAAGATTGGCAGTTTGACATGTCTCGAGTAGAGAAGTAGTAGTAAACAGTACGATTGGTCAGACGGGTGTAAAAAACGTCGACATGTAAAATGTACGAATTAAATAACCGTTTTTTTCATTATTATTTACAAATTTCGTAGGGGATTTGAATGACGTATGACTTCATTGATAATGAAAGTATGAAAAGCGGCAGTACTTTTGTTTCACCAAGCAGTCTTTTGTAGAGAGATATATAGTTAACGGCGAGTTACAAATGATGTGAATCTGATAGCTTCACGTGTGCCCTCGTATGGTGTGTGTTTGTGAAATGAATGCAAAATAAAATGCGATGTCTCGTTATGGTAAAAGGGGTGTATGCCACCGTTTGATACAAAATTGTTTAATTGTTAACATTACGATCATCATAGTAATAGGTTTATAGTTTCACGATTCGATCATTGTAAAAACATTATTATCATCACAGTAAAAATATTGTATATCTTTTTTTCTTTCATTTCTTCTTATCATAAATATTAATTGCACGTACTGCGCACAGTCGCACGAAATACAGAAAGCGATACACTTTGTCATTCGTTCCTCATAAATACTGATTCAAACTTACACCGAATTCAACTAAGAATACAAATCGACATTTTATACAGAAAAACATTTGTACAAAAAGATAATTAACACTTGGACCAACTTCCAACGTTAAATCAAATCAAGTACCTAGAAAATTTTCATTTTTTCACAAAAAAAATAAATTACAAAATAGAAAAAAATGGAAGAACCGATTCGTATCATAAAATGTATCGCTCGCACACAAACATCCGCTCAAGTTTTATCCTTTTTTCTTGTTTTCACACAATTTTTGTTTTCACAATTCGATTAATTTGTCGCTAGGTAAAAATTGTTTCACGCACTTCTCAATTCGCTAGAGAAATAAATAATTCGAAATTGATTTCAAAACAAATCAATCAAGGTTTCTTTTTCTTCTTCACTTAACGCGCGCTCCCTGCCCTTAAAAAAATGTCAAGCTGCCTGAACAGGGACGCAATTATGAATAACTATGTACAAAATTCATCTCGTTAATATTTTTCATATTTATATTATAAACATCGGGCGACAAGAGCAACGGGTGGGGCACCGACGGTGTCGGTCGACGTGATCTCTGTTCGTCACACCGACGTCTGAGTGATACCGTTGCCCGATATCCATATGCGACCGTTGCTCTTCTGATCCGGGGTTTCAAACTCGGAGTCATCGATCTCACAGAGGTTCGTGGAGAGGTCGCTGTTGCTGTTGGCACCGCCAAGCAACGAGTTGCGCTCCTCGAGGGTGGTGATGACCGAGCCGATCTCGTCCACGTCGTCGCCCTTGTGACATCGGTTACGTCGAGTGCTCGGAAAACCGTAAGGCACTACGTCTTCTTCTTCGTCAGATTCGAGAGTACTCAGCCGGCCGTTCAACGGGTTCGCTTCGCTTTCGATGTCCGTGTGAATGTTGTAGTGTGGCAGGTACGAGTTCGGGTGCCGCAGGTAACTCTCCGAGTCCTTGTACTTGTACTCGCCCTCGCCACCGCTGTCCAGAGGGTTCAGACGTTGCATCTCCGAACAGCGATAGTGCTCGGAAAATTCGGTATTGCATTCGGAGTCGCCGACGTATTCCGATTCTTGATCTTCGTTTAGAGTTTCTATGTCTCTGGTTGGGTCTACTGAGTTGTGTACTGAAACAAATCAATTTTTTATTATCAAATTCAAAATTTGAATTAGAGTGTTTGAATTTGTTCAAAACTTTTTTTTTAATTAGAGATATGACTTACATAGCGGTATTTGATGGGTGTTTGATTCGTTACTCTCGTTACTGTGAAAGCTAGACGAGTCAGGAACCTCACTTCCAGGCACTTCCGTGATATTCGGCAGTGGATTTTGGCTGGGCCTAACCCAGTCTGAACAGTCCCAGTGATACCCTAAAAACATTGTAGAAAATAACTGTACTTGTACAAAGCAAAGTGATTGAATCTTTTTTTTAATTACATTTTTATTAATTTCGTTTTTGAATTTTTTCTTTTTTGATTAATTTACTTTTTTTATAAAAGTTTATTACAAGTTGAAAAGTAACGACTGGACCGAAACTTATCTATTTAGTTGTTTGAACTGAGGGAACTTGATTGGTTACAGCGTTTGCGAGAAGTACAAGCAACAAACAAAAGTCGGTACAGACAAACGGCCGAATAAACAAATTTAAAGCGCTTCCATTTAAAGCAGAAAGAAGTTCTGTAACTCACCACCGACAAGTCGAGGGTCATCCTCGTTGGACGAAAGCGACGTTATCGAAATTCCACCTCCATGAGGCGTCCGTCGATTGGAATTTAATAGAAGTCCTCCAGTGGACAGCTCGGGTACCACTGGACTCGCTCGTTTCAAGTCTGTTAGTGCATACACAGTACACGAGTTTGTTAATTCAATAACAGAAGACAATCGGAGAGATTTGAAAATTGTATCGTTTTATCAAGCACTAACAAAATAACAGTTATAAGAAAAAGTAAAACATTAGAATCAAGAAGGGAAGAATCAATGTTAGTCGAAGATTCCAGTAATCTAACAGATGAACAAATAAAAGCAAAGTAGAAAAAAGCCTGATGATTAAATGGCAAAAACTTTTTCTTTTTCGTTGTTAAATACAAAAAATGAAACCTTTTCGTTGGGAAATTGATTTATCATCACTTACCATTTTTGATTTTCGTCGTTTGGTCAGTTATGAACGAGGCGAGTTGCATTTGTTCTTGCCACGTTGTTGGCTTGTGAAGGCTGTCTGCGTCGCTGCCAGTGGTGTTGCCGACGACTGTGTTTGTCAACCCCAAACTTGGTGGTGGCACGGGGGTGCTGCGGTTCAGGTTGCGAAGGTAATCAGGTGGGAAATTTTCGAGCTCGTCGCCGGCACTTCCGTAACTGCGCAGAGTGTCCAAATTGTTCAGAGTCACTGCAGCTGCATTGCTGTAAGTTGTCGGGTCCGTGTTGGAACTGGGCGTGTAAGATGCTGGGCGTGGCGGACACTGAGGAGGTTCTCTCTAAAATAGAAAAACAAATTTTTTTTATTAAAAATTTGTAATAAAATAATAATAGTGATAAAGAAATTTATTTTAGTACCTGTATAACTTCTACATTACTAAGTTTTGATATTCTTTTGAAATCATGATCGTCCAATCTGGTCGAATTCGAGTTCGACACGATCTTCTTCCTCTTCTCCTTCTTTTTGTGGATCCTGTTCCTCATCCTCCGTTTCCTGCACTTTCGAATCGTCACAAAGATGACGATGAAAAAGATGTTGGCCAGCACAGCGATTCCTATCCACATGAGCTGTTCCATCGACAAGTTCGGCAGAGGGATCAGGGTATTCGGGAACGGTATGCTGCAGTTCATCCCGCTCATAGCGTACGTGCAGATACATTGATAAGTCCCATACTCATTGATACAAGTACCGCCGTTCTCGCAGGGTGACTTCTCACACTCGTCAATGTCGGTCTCGCACCTCTCTCCGGCGAAGCCCTCTTTGCACTTGCATATCGGGCCGTTGTTGCCCTCCTCACAGTCTCCTTTGTTCCGGCATGTGTTTGCCTTACAGTACATTCCGAACTGACACCTCTTACCCGTTAGACTTGAGTCGGCACACTCGCAATAGAAGTCATTGCCCAGCGGGACCTCGTGACACTTGCCTCCGTAGAGGCAGGGCGACGAGGCGCAAGGATCGGAGTCGCGCTCGCAGGTCGATCCGCTAAACCGATCCAAACAATGGCACTCGAAGCTCCCGTCCGAAGTTTCCTTACAGGTGCCTCCGTTGTGACAAGGTTGGGATCCGCACGAGCCTTGGGGCGCCAGGAACCCGTTATCGCAGCTGAAGTCGACTTTGTAGAAACCCTTCAAGATCACTGCGTTGTTGCCGTTAGGAAGCAGTACTGACTTTGCCAGAACAATATCAGCCATGCAACCGATAAACCCTCGCTGAGGATTTTCCGTGCCCTTGATCGTTGACATCTGTTTGACCTCTGCCCCGAGATAGAGATCGTCCGACTCCAAATTTAAGATGTCGTAACTGCCCTTCGCTGAACCCTGGGCCGTGTGGATCTTGTCGACCTTGAGGATGGCGATGTTGTTCTTTCGCTCGAGCTCGATCTCGTGCCAGTGACCGTCGCTGATGTACAACGAGCTGACCTTGACGACACCCTCGCCGCTGCCAAGATCGAACCGGTACTGTACTACGCCGTTCTCAATCTCCAGGATGTTGTAGTCGATCTTGCCCGCTGCGTACATGAGGTTACCGGACAGCTGCATGGTCCGGATCTTCAACGAGAAGGTCAGTTTGTTCTCCATCGTGTCCTTGATCACGGACTTGTTGATTTTATATTTAACATAACTCTTGCCGCTGAAGGAAACGGGATTCGGCGGGTTGTAGCAGGTGTTATCAGAACACTTGATGGCGTCGAGTTTGCAATTGGGGCCGGTGAAACCGTGCGAGCATCGGCACGAGTATCCCTGGCTGGTGTAATCGGGGACGCAGATCTCGTTCTTGTGACAGGGCTCGTAGGCGCACTTGTTCACCATCATCTCGCATCGATCACCAGCGTAGCCCTGCCTGCAATGACACTCCATCGTGTGCTTGTGCTTGGGCGACACGAAACTCATCACATCCGTGAGAATTGGCGTCGTCTCCTTGACATCGAGCACGATCTTGTCCTGACAGTCGCCGTTCACACAGTACAGCTTGGTGCACTTAAGTCGCACTATCTCCTCGACCACTAGCTTCGTCGTGTCCTCGAGGGCCTCCACACGCTGGTTCAGCGCTTCCCTCACCACCTCGGATGAGAAGTACGGGTCGATGAGGTTCATCGGACTCACCTTAACTGCGAACAGAAGGTCTAGATCGTTGTGAACCGTCTGTCTGATTGCACGTGACCGAACGGTGTTCAGCTCCTCCATCGACGGTTGGATGCTTATGATCACGACGTCCTTTGGCTTGGTGTTCAGACTTTGTCGGACGGTTCGGATGAAGCCCTTCCGGTGGCCCGTCAAAAAGTTCTCAGGACTGACGTCCCGGAACCGAACTATCACAGAGTTTTCCAGCATCTTCTCAGGGATGAGGTCGACGTTGACCTTGACCGTGGAGTAGGATATGAACTTGCTGTCGGTGACGCTCACGTTCACGTAATACTCCCCTACGTCGAGGCGTGGAAGAGCCACGAGAGTGCCGTCCAGCTGGTTGATCTCGAAGAGGTTGGTATTGGGCAACGAGGGCACCAGGTCGTAAAGAAGAGTGTCGTATTGATCCTTATCAGATGCGTGCACTCGGCCAATCGTCCCGCCTGGGAACTCGTCCTTGAACGAGTTGATAGTTACCTCCAGTGGCGTTATTACAGGCGGGTATTGAGATTCTTCGATGACCTTGACCACCACCCAGGCGTCGGAATACAACGGCGGACTACCATTATCGAACACACGGATGTGCAGGGTGTACTTGTCTTTGACTCGGTTGTTGAATTTCGTCGCTGTGCGCAACGTCCCGTCCTGTTCCAGTCGAAAGTAGTTGCCTTCGTTGCCGGAACGGAAGTCAAACGTATAGGGGTCGGCGTTCGGCGAGACGTCCGCGTCTGTGACGGTGAATTGCAGGATCGCGTGGCCGATCTGTTTGTCTTCCTGGACAACGGTGGTGTAGTTCGTTTGGGAGAACAATGGAGGATTATCATTGGCGTCGACCACCTCCACGTTGACCAAAACAAAGTTGGACATCGTTGGGATTCCATTGTCCCGGGCGTGGACCTCCAGAACGTAGTTGTGCACCTGAAGAAAAGAATGTTTTTAAATTTTAAGTACATTTAATTGATAATAATTTAAGAAAACAATGTACGTACAGTCTCTCGATCCAGTGGCGCAGCCACAGTGATCTCGCCAGTTTTTTCGTCGATGGAAAACTGTTTGAGCCTGTCTCCTCGTTCGATGCTGTACGATATCATACCATTGTCTCCACTATCAAGATCGTTTGCGCTTATCTAAAATGAAACCCAAATGTTTATTATTGACTAAAAATGGTCTAAAAAAGGACTGACAAATTGAACTGCAGCAAATTCATCGACACTTACAGTCACCACGTAACTTCCAACCGACGAATCCTCTCGTACCGACGCCTTGTAGGAATTTTCTGTAAACACCGGTTGGTTGTCATTGCTGTCGGTGACGGTGACGTTAACTGTCGCGTGATTGCTCAACGGGGGCACTCCGCCATCGATAGCTTGAATGGTCAGATAATAATCCTTCGCTCGTTCGTAATCCAGCTGCTCTGATATAGAGATGATACCACTTTTCGTGTCAATCTGAAACTTCTTATGCTCGTTGCCTCCAACGATCGAGTAATAAATCTCAGCGTTCACTCCTGTGTCCTTCGAGGTGGCCAGGACCCTGGCTATCTCAGTCCCAACTGGATTGACTTCCGGTACCATGGCGTAGTAGAGTTTCGTCGCGAATTCCGGCGGGTTGTCGTTGATGTCCTGCACATTGACTATCAGACAAGCGACACTTGATAGTTGCGGGGTGCCCTGGTCGGTTGCCTGGATGGACACGTTGTACATCGCTTTGGTTTCCCTATCGAGCGATTTCGTCAGGGTGATGATCCCACTGTCCGAGGCGATGTTGAACTGGTCATTGGCATTGTCGATGAACTCGTACCGTATCTTTCTGTTGATCCCAATATCGTCGTCTGTTGCGTGCACTTTTGTCACAAGAGTCCCAATTTTCACGTCCTCCAACAAGGTGGCGCTGTACTGCTGCATGGTGAATTTCGGGGGATTGTCGTTCAGATCAGAGATCAGGATTTCCAACAGCGAGGAGCATTCCCAAGTCGGTTTGTCTCGGTCCTGGACGTGTGCCCTCAGTGTGAACCTCGCCTGAGCTTCTCTGTCAAGAGGACCGACGACCTTCAACACACCCGTCTCTTTGTCCAAGGTGAACTTCTCGCTGTTCGTACCGGTGAGATAGAACCGCAGTTTGGCATTTGGTTCATCATCATAGTCCGTCGCCAGGACCGTCAAGACGTACGTTCCAGGGTGGGAACCTTCGGAGAGGATCTCCTTGTAACGATACTTGAGACAATAGGGTGGATTGTCGTTGACGTCCATGACCTGGACGATGACCGTTGTTTCAAAGACAAAAAGACCGTCGGTCCCGACCACAGTCAGCTCATAACGGTCCACAGATTCGCGGTCCAGGGGTTTCGACACGTACACCTCGCCCGTTGACCTGATCTGGAACTGGGACCTTGGGTCACCGCTTGTTATATAGAAGGCACACGGGTTCACCAGCTCGTCCTTGTCCACCGTCGAGAGTGTCTCGACGACGGTGCCAGGAAGTGCATCCTCGCTCACAGTCGTTTCGTATTTATCGTTCTTAAATGCTGGGGCGTGGTCGTTGTAGTCTTTGAGTTTGAGATTCACCGTCGTCCGGGCAAAATGTTTCAGATTGCCGTTGTCAATTGCGATGACCTGGAACTTGTACTCCGGTTGCTTCTCCTTGTCGAGAGGCACCAGAGTTGAGATCCATCCGGTGTAGGTGTCGACGGTGAAGACGTTGGCCAACTCGCCGATATCCGAGCCAAACGAGTACCTCACTTCGCCGTTGCTGCCGAGGTCTTCGTCGTGGGCTGTCACTCGCAGGATGGAAGTTCCCTCGTTGACGTTCTCAGCAACTTCGATGTTGTAGGGATTGCTCTCGAACACTGGCGAGTGGTCGTTCTCGTCCAGCACGTGCAACGATATCTCGGCGAGGGCTGTCAAGGGTGGACTTGAGTCGGTCTCTGCGAGGACGCCTATTAAGTAGCCGTCCCTGGCTTCTCGGTCCAGAGGGGATGACAACGCGATCTGACCGGTTTGGTCGATCGAGAAGGGCAGGGATTCCTCTTCGTAGGACACGATGCGGTACTTGACAGTCATGTTCGTCACGGTTTTCAACCGAGTTACCACCGTGCCTACCGAGGATGCCTCGGAGATGAAGAACTTATCTTCCTTTCTTTCAAACAGTGGAGGACTGTCTTCGGAACTCATCACTAGGATGTCCAGTGGAACATCGGCGTGGTGCTGTGGCGTTCCTTTGTCCTCCGCGCGGACGAACAGTTGGAACAACTGGTTTTCTGTAAACGAATTGAAAATTAGTTTTTTTTTCTCAAATTGAAAATTTTGGAATGGTAATTGCATTTTTATCAACATAAATGCATTCATAAATGCATTCAAATCAACAAACTTTCAATTACCAATGTCTGTGATTACTTTGTTATTTTGATTATACACTTCAACCTCACACAAGCGTCGCTCACACAGCGATCCATCGGATCTCGCGACAATGGATTTTTGTTGTTTTGAATACAAAAAATGTTTAAAATCATTAAAAGAATGAAATAAATTGAAATGAATAAACTAATCAAACCAATTACCGATGAAAAAATATTTGTTTAAGGTTAAATTAAAAAAATGAATGGATCGCTGTGTGGGTGCGGAAAAATTTGACATGGATCGCTGTGTGAGGTTGGAGTGTACAATGATTTAATTGTCATAATAAAAATAATTAGAAGATTAACTTACTGTACGACTTGGCACTTTTAGACAGATAAATTGCCCCCGTATCTTTGTCGATTGCAAATAGATCTTTGGCGTCGGATGTTTGTTTCTCTAAAGGCAGCGAGTATTCAATCTTGGCTCCATCCCCCTCGTCCGCGTCCGAAGCTTTGACTTTCAAAAATGGTGTCTTAATTGTTAGATTGCTGTTGATCGATGCTTTGTACTCCTTGAGCAAAAATGTCGGAGCATTGTCGTTGACATCCTCGACTTTGACTCTCACGTTCAAGAATCCCGATTTGCCCCCGGAGTCGGTCGCCATCACCAAGATCTCGTACATCCTTTTGTGCTCGCGATCCAACGTTTTCTTCGTCGTTATCTCGCCGGTTATTCGATTGATGTCGAAAATCTCCTCCATCGTGTTGGAAGGGATTGAATATACAACCGAGCCGTACTCGCCGAAATCTTCATCGGTTGCAACAACAGTGGTGACCAGATGGCCAGCGTATTGATTTTCCAGCACGGTAACTTCTATAACTGGGTTCGCGAATTTCGGGCTGTGCTTATTAGATGGAATAATTTCGATCTTCATTCGGGTGAAACTCGTGTAAACACCGTCGGTAACCGAAACGTTTAGCACGGCGAGCCTCTGCTCGCCGAAATTCTGCATGTTTATCAATGTTATGATGCCGGTTGACTGGTCGATGTTGTACGTCTGCTGCTCATTTCCCCCGACGATTGTGTATGTTAGTTTATCGTCCACGAAATCCGGATCGCTAGCAGATACCACCGTAACAAACTGGCCCCTCTCCGCGTCTTGTGACAAAGAACAGGAATACGAAGGCTGCTCGAATTTAGGGGGGTTGTCGTTCATGTCCACGACCGTTACCCAGACGTGGGCCGTGCTCGATAAGCTCGGCACTCCACGATCCACAGCCAGCACTGTGAAATGATGAGAATCAAACTCTTCGTAGTCCAATGATCTTTTTAGGTATATCGTTCCATCTTCTGGGTCAATGTGAAACAGGTCGTTGCTATTGTAAGTGTCGTTCTGAATGTAGTAGCGCACTTTTTGATTGATATCTAAAAAGAACAAATGAAATGAATTCAATTAATTTAGTCAAATTATAATCAATACAATTATCTGCAAATTTTAGTTAATAAAATATTTTATTGAACAGTTTATGCACAATGGAATCAACTGATTTAATTGTTTGAAAGTTAGTTACAATAATTGGAAACCATTGCAGCAAAATTAAAACAATTACAAATTAATACAATTAATTGAAAAATAAATAAATAAGTTGAATCATTATGTACCTGTGTCGTTGTCCTTAGCAGTAACCTTGAGAACGGAAGAGCCAAATGGTAAAGCTTCAGATACGGATATGTTGTAAGAATCCTGTGTAAATTCTGGCGAACAGTCGTTAACATCAAGTACAAGTATACTGACGAGGACTTCTGCGTAGATGCCGGATACGCTGTCGGTGGCTCTAACAGTCAACTCGTATTGAGTCTTTTGTTCATAATCCAGTTCATCCACCACGTAGATAACACCTATGCAGACGAAAGGCGCATGAATAAAAATGTAAATTCGCCGAGGTGGAAACAAAAAACGAATGCATTTCAATAAATTGCATCTTATTTGCATAATAGTTGCGACACGCATTTGCGAGATGCCATTATCGTCAATACGCAATTCAGGATGCAGAGCAATGCAGGCGGAGTCGATGAATTTAGAAAATGATAAATTTATGCCTGATAATACACAATCATGCAGTTCTAATTTTGGATCCCCAAAACTCGTTTTGTTCTCTGAAGCGGGTTTTGTTAATGTAGAAACCAATTTTTTTTTATTTCTTTACTTTTTTGGCTCGATAAAGCAATATACGATCGGCCTTTTTTTTATTATATATATATATATATTTTCGATGAAAAATGAGAGAACGATAGTCACTGAAGTGGAAATTGCTAGATCATTGGAACGCTTTGGACAGGCACATTTCTTTAAGCTTGTATTAGGAAGAATTCTTGAGTGCTGTGATTTTTTTTCAAGTTAAGACAAATTGCTGCTTGTTCATTTTGTGAAAAACAAGAAACACAAATTAACAGATATAACAGATAACTTTTGTATATAATTTGTGTCAATTTTCATTGACTTGAAATTTTAATTTTTGAAATAAATTAATTGAACTGTCGTTTGTTAGTGCGATATGATTTTTTAACATGCCAGCATGAATTAATAGCGTGACATTTAGCGACACAGCAGACCTAGGTAACTTATGTTTTATACTCACAAGGGCCATTGTTACTGTCAGGGGCTGCGAAACAGGGAGATGAAAAAATATTTTAATTTCTTCAGTACCATCGGAGAGTGTTTTTAAAAAGTTTTGTTTTTTTCTTCGTCATTCAGTTTATCGACTTGACATTTGTTTAAAAATTCAACTTTGAAAATTACTTAGTTTAGTTAGTTATTGTTAATTGCTTTTAGTTAATTAGTGACTATTTTTGTTTGCGAGTGACAATCTTGCAAAACATTATTATACAAATTGAATGGACTAATAACATTTCTATCAAATTAATTCATGCGCAATTCAAATCCCAAGTCTGACTGCTTGTAAATAGATTGAAAAATTGTTTCCCCATTCGTTTTACTTGGTTCGCTTGTGTAAAAACATCAACTGGTCTGCATTCCCCCCGAGTCAGTATTACTCTTTCACGCCCTATCGCTACCGACATTTTCCAATCTAAAAAGCTTAAAGACCTAACTTTCCATGAAACGGTGATTCAGAAGATAACTTACCGGTATTGAAATCGAGAGCGAATTCCTCAAAATCGTTGCCTTTAGTGATGCTGTAAATTAGCTTACGGTTCAATGGTGATTCCGCATGAATCGACAATGATAATGGAGAATTCACTTCAATGCTTTCAAGAACACTGTCCGTGTAGAATTGCTTATCAAAGGTGGGCATTGAACGATCGATGACCTTCACATTAACCGGCACTTCAATCGAACAGGGGGTAATTCCTGAAAATGCGATATTCCCATTTTAGTAGCGATCCTCACGGATTTCATAGTATAAAATATTGATACACTCGACTGAAATCACTTCAATCAACAATCCAACAAGCGGTTTATTTAAATTTAGCATTATTTTCACCTCCGTCATAAGCCGCAATTGTGAGCTGGTACTCCCGGTTCTGTTCCTTGTTATGGCCTTCCAAATTTTGTTTCAAAATGATTTCGCCCGTTTTCCTGCTAACGCGGAACAATTCGCCGCTGCCTTTTTTCAGCTCGTAGCGCACCTCGCCATTCTCTCCACTATCCATGTCGATGGCCTGAACCTGTAACATAATATTGGTATCATTTTGCACGCCCGACGAGAGATAACACCCCCTGTTTGTGTTGCGCCGAAGTGTAAACACCGAAATTGTACCTTGGTAATGACGTCGCCTTTTTTCGCATCCACCGACGCCACCGCGTAGTACGGCAGGTTCACGAATATCGGACAGTTATCGTTGATATCAATAACCGTGATGTTTACAATTACGTGCGCAACCTTCAGGCTTTTCTTCTCGCTTTTGTAACTTCGCGCCTCGACAATCAGCTCGTATTTGCTTTTCATCTCACGGTCGAAGCGAATGCCTGTTGTTCTTATTGCGCCGGACGTTTGGCCAATCACAAACATGTCCGTCGGATTCAAAATACTGAAAATGATGTGCTCGTTCAGCTCGCTGCCCAGCACGTTCACAACCAGCACCGTTGTTATCTTTGTCGAGTTCTCCACCACGCTGCCCTCGTATACGTCTTTGTGGAATATCAATCCGGAGTTCTCCGTCTTGTCCACACTCACATAGGCCTTTGTCACCGTCGAGTATTTGCCGTCTGAGACCCGGATGTGCAGCAGGTATTTTTTGTTCATGTGATCGGGGTCGCGCACCGTCACTACCCCGGTTTTCGAATCGATTTCAAAGGTGTGACCCAGGTTACCTTCAATTATATCGTACCTGCAAATTTTCAAATTAGTTAATCAATACAAAATAACAGTTCTAAAATGTAAAAAATACTAAAATAATAATCAGTAATTTGATAAACAAATCAGTGAATCAAGTGACTTTAATTTCAGCTTTTTCAAAACTCACTTCAAACTTTGTCCCTCAGTCGTGTCAGCGTCCGCAGCCTCGACCCTCAAAACTGCCACGTTCTTATAAGTCGGCAGCAGCACAGTTGCATTGTAATCATGTTTGAGAAACTTGGGTGGACAATCATTAACATCCGTCACCTTGATTGCGACCCGAGCAGTTGTCTCCGACGACAGCTTGGGTTTGCCCAGATCCGACACTTTGACATGGAACGTGAACTCGGCGATCTTCTCGTGATCCAACACCATGACCGTTCTGATTGCCCCGGTGCTCGAATCAATATGGAAATACTTCCTGGGCAGGTCCTCCACAATATCATAATTCAACAAGGCATTTAACTCAGAATCAGCGTCGTCAGCCCTGATGACCAGCGGGGTGCTCGAATTGGTCAGGATCAGCGAGCCGATGCTCGCACCCTCGCTGATCTCGCCAAAGTACACGGCCTGCAGGAACTTCGGCACGTTGTCATTCTTGTCCAGGATGTGGACTATGACGTTGGTGGTAGCGGTGCTGCCGGCCATGTTGGTCGCGCAGAGGGACAGGTTGAAGAACTTGGTCCTCTCGTAGTCCACCCGGTTTTTCGTGATGATGACCCCGGTGCTCGGGTTCACGAAGAAGGAATCGTCCACGTTGCCTCCGACGATCTCGAATTGCAACGACGACGTGCTCCTGGCCTCCACGTTTATCACATAAGTGCCGACCGGTTGGTTCTCGTAGATCTCAGCGGCGAACTCGCGTTTGGTGAACCGGGGCGGGGCGTTGTCCGCCATGGTGATCATTACGTGCACCGGCACGGTGTTGGTGAGAGGAAACGAGCCGTGGTCCGAGGCCTTTACCAGCAGGATGTACTCTGACGCCACAGCTAGGTCCAGCTCCCTTGCTATCCGGATGATTCCCTGGTCGGGGTCGATGGTAAAGACATTGCCCACGTTGCCGGAGGTGATGGAGTAGGTGATCCTGGCATTGTCCCCGCGGTCCTGGTCGATCGCGAAGATCTGCACCACTTTGGTACCGGCTGAGGACGTCTCGAATACTTTTCCCTGGATGATCTCGCTGGTGAACTCCGGCGAGTGGTCGTTGTGATCGTGTACGGTTATTATCACCCGGGCGTAGTTCCTCTTCGCTGGAGTCCCTTGGTCCTTCACCATCACCGTTAGGATGTGCTCCTCGGTGGTTTCTCGATCCAGGGCGTCGTTCAAAGTTATCACGCCTGTTACGGAGTCGACGTGGAAGATCCCCAGGGATGCCTGGTTTTGGGCGTTGTGCAAACTGTAGAATAGCTTCTTGTCCTCGTCCTCGTCGGTTGCGTGCAACTTGAGGATCGCCTCGCCCTTCTCCACATTCTCCGAGATTTCCACGTGGTAAGTGGCGTCGGTAAATTCTGGCCGGTGGTCGTTGCTGTCTATCACAGTTATGAACAGGTTCGTCTTGGTCTCGTGGATTCCATCGCTCACACTTATCGTCAAATTGTAGAAATTCTGACGTTCCCAGTCCAACTGCCTGGCCAGCAGGACGTTGCCTTTGTCACGACCGATGTAAAATTCATTCCTCTCGTCACCGGCTGTAACGACAAATTAGTTATTTAATGTAACTTATAAATCGAATAAAATTGTAAATTTAATTCAACATTGGTGTTTTCATTAAAATTATTTATAATTAGTCCACTGAAAAGTATGATTTAAATAGTCCGATTAAAAATCACAGTGAAAAGAGTGAAGTCTAGGTGAATAATACGAGTAACTTGATAAAGATGGGATGATTGTATTTTTTTAAAGGAAAAAGTGCAATTTGTCAGTGTTGTGAAAATTGAGAAAAAAAGCGAAGATGGTTTCACTTACCAATAATATCGTACCACAGCGTATCTCCGTCCTTATCTGTGGCTTGTATTAAAGCCACCAAGAAACCAACTTGATCAGTTTCTGTTACGTCAACATTTTGGTTAACGGTCTTGATAACCGGAGGGTTCTTGGAGTCCTTGGGCGACTCGACTACTTGCACTGAAACTCGAGCCTGATGACTACGCTGCGGATCCCCGTGGTCAGACGCTCGTATCTAAGCACAAATTTGAGACGGTAAAAAACTTTGCACTCGAAATCGAACGGCGAAATTAAAATCAATACGGCGCTATCTTACCAGCATCTCGAACTCTTGCCCTGCCTCAAATTCTCGTTGCGAGTAAATCATTCCTGTTGTGGGGTGGATCTTGAATTTCCCTTTTCCTCGACCGCTCTTGATGCTGTACTGCACTTTGCCGTTTTCGCCGCTGTCTTTGTCGTGAGCCAAAACCTGGACGGAGTTAAAAACCAAATAATTTATTTCAATGTGAATTTATTTGTTTATCTATTTATTTCAATATCATTTCAATTGTTAATCATATTGCTTTTTGTTTGCGAGTTCTTTTAATTTTTTTGTTCAAATTGATATTTCAATTTTATGTCTGAAGTATATTTGGCATGAGATGAGATTGATTGGATGGAATATATTGTGAAAAATAATTAAGTCTTTCGAAAAGTACGTATCAGAGATTATTGACGGAATTAAATGTTCAATATAATTTCCACGCATGATGTGCCTTGGAGTCGTATTGTTCCACTTATCACTCTGTTCATGACTACTCATGTATGGCCATCAGTATAGTGTATTGATTATTTCAGAATCAAACGACATGGTTATTAAATTTTGATACAACACAAATCGCTTAATTAGCACTTCAGTAATTGTATAAAACAGCGGTCTTATAATTTATTCATTCGGACGGGTTTACAGGCCATTTTTTTCATTCCTCCAATTTTTAATACTTTTTGATATGAAAGCAACAAACAAACTTGCAAGTGGAGGTGTAAGCGTAAAACATGCAAAAGTTGAAAAATTTGTACATCTCTGAAATGATGAATTAAAAAAAGTGACTAAGATTTTCTTAAATCCATGACGCTGTACAGAGTGCTCTCTCAGCTACAAACACTGCGCCTGTCACTTTAGCAGTGATTACTATACTGCGTGATACCGAATAGCACCACGTAACAATCAGCGTGCATTAATTATCCAATTATTGTTTACCCGAATAAGAGATTAATTCAATTACGAGTTGAATCACGCTAAATTTTGATTCATTTTTGTTATCACCGTGAGAGAGATGGATGGCACACTGTAATTTGTCATTCGGTTATAACTGTCATGTTCATTGCAAAGTAACTGGCAAAATAATAAGCGAAACGTTCACGCGGGAAGAAAAAAAATGAAAGAAGGGAGGTGCACCATTAAACGCATTAATTTTGCATTAAATATTCAGTGTAGAAAGCCGAGCAGTGTGCGCAACAATGAAAGGTGAGATAGTTTTGTCGTGGTTTTCCAGTACATCGTGCGCTGCCTGGAAATTGTATCTAGTTGAAAAGTAATTATTAACGATGACAATAGAACATTTTCAGGCGACAGAATTCACGAAAAGGTATAATGCAGAAATACATACAAACGCTTGCAAAATATCAAAGGGCTGGTGTACGGATTTTACGGACACGTATGAGTTGAATATAAATACTCATTTTGTTCTGAGGTCGAACATTTAAAACAAAAATGTATATACAAACTATGTACAATTATACGAGAAAAAAAACGAATTATAAATAACCCAAGCAAAAAGAAATATATGACCTATATATGTCTGCATATATAGTTGCATTTATGGTTAAATATATGCGTCATATATGGTTTTTATTTGTCTGGGTAATTGAAAAAAATTCGCATCCTTGGAACAACATTTTTCATGTCGCTCTTATGAAAGTTATATTTTTTGTTGTAATTTCTGATGTCAAAAAAATGAAAATGTTTATTCAAACTGTTCGTGTATGATGAAGACACTGTGATGCAAGTAGTAAAAATTTCAAGCTGTGAAATCCAGGCAGCTATTCCGTGACTATAGAGTATAAAATATAAAGCAAAACTTGATAGTAGTCCTGTGCTTCCGCTACTTTCTTACATTTATGTTACTTCTTATAAGTAACACAAATGTGGTCTTTTCTCTCAGTCGTAGCTCTTACCACTGACTGCTGATACTACCGACTTAACGCGCACTTGAGTGAGTTCTCGAAATGGATGAGAGGAAAAGAGAAAAAGTTACACCAAGGTGCAGGCGATTTGAAATTATTCGATGTACTTTTAAAGTGGACGATAAAAACCAAACAGCTTCTATGTTTTTCTTTTCTTTCTTTTTTTCATCGAAATTTAATACTTGGTTTCAAACTCGATACCCTAGTAGTCAGTCATGTGGTAAAGTTTTTCAAATACAAAAAAGTGTGCAATCAAATTTAAATAATGGCTAAGGATTGAATTCAATAGTGAAAATTGAGTCCAGATTTTCGTGTAGGTGTTTATTTTTGTTTTTGGATAAAAAAAAAAAAGAACATTTTCTTCGATGCAATGTTTTTACTACTGGCGACTAAATTAGTTAGTAGGAATAAAAAAAATGTGTAAATTGTAAGTACGTTCGTGTTTGTCTTGTACTTTACGTGCCATGGTGTCTTACCCTGAAAAAATGATCTCCTGAAAGAGTGTCGGGGGTAAAAGTCTCCCAAGTCCCATTCTCGAGTAATGTATCAATCGAGAGGTCGTACTCCCGTGAACGGTTCCTCGATTTCTGCCGAGAACCAGAGAGAGAAGGAAGAATGTAATTTTTTTGTCTGCACTTTTATTTATCAGTCTGATTTTTTCAGTTATTTTTGTTTGAAATTTTTTGTTCTAAAAATCTTGGCGTTTTATTTTTTTTGCTCTAGATTGTATTGGCCAGCAAGCCGTCGTATTTGTGCTGCCAAAACGTGGTTGTGGTCTTATGGAAATTAAATTCTCCACTACCCAAGTAAGTACTTTTTGTAATGCACTTTTGTACACGGTTTATACATTTGGTCTGGATGGTAATTTACATACAGACTATGGGAACATGTAGAACGAATTTCTATGACTGGTAATACAGTTATTAATGGGTAAAGTTGTCAAAAAAGGATCGTACGAGCAGCGAATGTAATGAAAATACATGAAAATTAGACCGGGCTTCTGGATATAATTATTGCCAGAAGAGTGAGAGAGAGGGAGAAATTATGCCATAGCGAAATCGAGCATCCAAATTATTTAAGAAAATTAATAACATAAAACTCGTTAGTTGCCAAATTGGCATTTGCCATTAACGCATTTTTTGGTCGCTTCTTTTTTTTTGAGAGCGTAACGAGGTTTGGAATAATAAATTTAACCATTAATTCGGCGAATTAAAGCGAATGTGCACGAAAATAGCATGGAAAATTCATTTCTTCTCTTTCTCGGGCTTCAAGGTAGGATATGTTAATTAAATGCATGGGATTTTCAAAAACATATTATACACGTAAGGGGATGAACTTGTACGAAAGGTTATGATCGATATACGGTGCACAAGATTTATTTGCAGACGTGTTAAAGGTCACCAGGAACATATTCTCTGCGCTCTTTAGAACATTTTGTTTTTTTTTTTCTAATTTTTTTAAGTCACAGCGAGAATGAAAGGTATGCGTTGAAATTATTTTTTGCATTTACAATGGTAATCTGCTCTTAAAAAACTTTTAAACTCTTAGAAACTAAGTAGAATGCTTCAATTACAACTAGCAGGCAAGCAATGGAGTTTGAAAGATTATGGTTATTCTGATAGAAGAACATTTCTAATTTTGAAAAAAAATAAATAATAAATTAAAATAAAAATTACAAGCACGTCTTTTATCGGATTGAAGTTCGAATCCCGACCAGTAATAGGTTTTCAGAGATTTCTAGAATTTTTTTACTCTCCCTAAGATTAATGGTTAATGTAGCAAAATGCACGTTTTTATACATTCATCGTGCGTAATTCTGACAGTATATTTTGATTAGTATGGATAATTTTTATAGTAGATCAAAGAAAAAAGTTAACATTTTTTTTATTTCGCGCTCGTGAGTAACATCGTACGATCATAATTTAATGAACGAAAAAACATTCGGAATCAGCATTCGCGCAAGTTTTGGCATATATTTTTTCCAATCAAAAATGGTATTTAGCCTTTACTTGCCAGCTTTTATCGAATTTCGTATGAGGATAAATGTTGCACACCAACCTGAAAGAGTGGTTTATCGTCATACGTCAGTGCTGGTATCTGAACCATATAAAACTTTTGTTCAAATTCGGGGCCATGATCGTTCACGTCGTCTACAGATATGACGACACGAGTTGTTGATGACAATGATGGTTTTCCGTCGTCCCTTACAGTCACCTGAAAAAAAAATGATCAAATTTTATCAAAACTTTCATGAAACTTCGCATCGAAACTACCTAAAATAAGTTACCAAAAAAAAAAAAAAAGAAAATAAAAAAAAAAAAAGAAAAAAATTGAGAATTTCTGTATGATAAAAATGTCGCAATTTCTCGAGCAATCCTCTGCGAAAGAGCATCTGAAAGAAGACGCCTCTCACAAAGAAGAGGAAGAAGTTGCAATTCAACGGGGATGAAAATCTCCTTAATTGGAAGACATAAATTATGATTCCTGTCAGGCGTGTAATATAGTTTAGTTGAAGTTGAGTACAAACGGGATATCACTCGAACGCCTATAACGCGGAGCAGATGTTGGTAGTTTGGTCGAGGCTCTTAGACCTTACGTTTTGTCGTCGAGGATTTAACGTGCTAGGTGACGTCGTATCCTTGGACGACACACGTAATATATTAGGGCTGAAAAATATCTCTTCCTCAAGAGAAAGATAGTGAGTGAGTGAGAGAGAAAAAGAGCATTGCGAGCATGTGTTACCCCAAAATGTGTCTCAGTACAGGAAAACTTAATGCGGGAAACATATTCAGTACGGTGTTGCACCTTCCATCACACCGCCAGCTACTGATTTCAACTCTGATAACCATAATAAAATTGTTCCCGTTCTTTTGTCAGAACGTTTCAGTAATTTTTCAAATTCTAAAAAGTTGTTTGATGGAAAATTGATTTCTTTTGGTTTCAGCGCATTGTAACAAAAATGGTGGAACAAAATGAAAACCGATTGGAAAGTGCTGAATGAATTGATAGACGAACAAAAAGAAAGACGATCGTATTGTAATGACAGTAAAAATTCATACAGACTGTTTAACGTGTCGAATGATATTAATCACGCGCTGTTGTCTTCGTTAATTAATTATCTGATAGTGACGGGGATCCGATGCAATTTTAATGCGGATTCGTTACGTGCAAATCAATTTTCACTTTAGCCAGTGCGGAACACGATTGCAACATGATTTTGGATTCGAGTCCACTGTGCTTTATTACTTAATTTGGCTCGACGTTCAATTATGACTGCCAGCAATTACGTCTGCTAAATAGGGATTTGTTCATCAAATTTATTTTCACTTCTCAACGCCGTCTTTCGTTGAACAAAAAAGAAGAAAAAATTCCCTGGGATCCTTTGTTACCGCGGCAAATACTTAAAACTTCGATGAAATCACTTTTCTTCTTTCTCCCGGCGTCCTTTTCATTCTAATGCAATCTTCGAGATTCAACAAAAATTAACTGCCGATTCGCCCAACGAACAAATTGTTGCCCTCGACTAGTTGACGTTTGTTTTACGGAATTAAGTTTGTTCACCGTCTCTCTGATAATATCATCGTTACTGTTTCAATGCAAAATCTGCGGTTTTTGTTTGTTTAATTCCTTCTTTTCTTTTCGATTAAAGCTTTCTTTGTCCCATTGACAAACATCATCAGGAAACGAAAAGTAAAAAGGTGGTAATGATATTTTCAAAAAGACAGATATTAAGTCATTTTCAAAAATAGTACTGTAGTGTTGACGAAAAATTTAGTTTTGTGCATTTTTGGAATTTTGGATATGATTTATTCTATAATCGCATCTGTGTGTGAATCCCCGATAAAAATAATATGCAACATCAAAAGTATCCTTTTCATATCCACATCCTTTCTTGTTTCATCAAAGTACTATTCAATGCGTTTCTTCTTGAAAAGAGACTTTGCTGGCTGGCGTGTATGCGATTACAAATTCGAGTGAATCGCAGCCGAGTATACTTGAGAAATTACCGTACCTCGACAACAAGCAAGTTTCAAACGTTGCTATGAGTATTTGATACTTTGCTACATGAAATTTCATGAATGTGAACTTATAAGATCGCTCGCGATCTTATAGCATGCAAAATTGTATAATTAGATTTGTATGAAAGATCCTTTTTTTTCACTTCAGACACCATTCGATAGAAAATATTTTTCCCAATTTTTTTACGCAAATTATTATTTTAATATTTTTTACAACTGTGATACGATTTTTTGGAATTAAAAAAAAAGTATACAAAGTTTTATCATATTTAAATATTGATATTTTTCTTTGTCAAAAAATCAAATTTAGAATCGAACTCGAAATTACATTATAAATACAATTTTGCATAACTTGATGAAAGTCTTCTAAATTCATGTCAGCAAAAATAAAAAGAAAAAAAAAGGAAGAAATCCATTTAAATGCAAACATCAAATGCAAATGTGAGAATTCTACTTGATTTTGATTGCAGAATACAAAGATTGGGAACCTGCAAAAATAATCTTCTAAATGGTATGAAAAAGAAATCATAAAAAGTATAAAATTGCATGACAATGAAAAGATCGTTGCAAATGAAAAAATAAAAGTAAATGAATAAATAAAAATGTAGGGAAATATTTTGAGAAATCATTCAGAGGCCAGGACACATCCTGGGAGTACGAAATTCAAGCTCTCCTGTACACGAAGTGCGCCTGTTTATCCGAATCTGTGTGACACTCGCGAATAATTTAAACCCCGAGGAAGACAATGTACATATTTCTCTACCCAAATTTCGGAAGTACTTACTTATAGGAAACGAGGACCTAACTTTCCATGTTTAGGTATACCTGGGCGCAGTAAATAAATTGCATGGTACAGAAGTTTGAATAGATTGAATGAGCGTGTAGTAATGTGTTCCATTGAATAAAATGGAATGTCTTACATTTCACAAGTTACATTCATCGTATCGAATAAGTGCACTTTGGTGTTACATTTTGTGCCAACATTAGCGTAATTGCACGTAAAAAACTGCAAACCAATATTTTTGTTCTGTTGAAAAAATTTAGATTAATTATATTCATTAAAACAGCTTCTAACTTTTTGTTCATTTGTCATTTCAGTTTGTCAACATAAAATAAATGATGCAAAATTTTCTTTTGAAAAAAAAAAAAAAACAAACAAAAAAAGTTTATTGCCTCTCATCTGAGACTTGTTTTTAACGACAGCAAAGTTATTTCTATAACGAAATTAGATCGTCATTCCTCACTGAACACTACGCTCATAATGAGAAAAGCAGGCCTATCAATTATGAGCTACAAGTTGGATGGAAAATTGAAAGATGACAAGCTCGTTCCGCATTTTTCTCATCCTTACCTCTCTGCGCATTGCTAATAGAATATTTGAAGATTAACTTCCGCCTTGATAATCTCGAGATTACTTCAGGAAAAAAAAGATGTTCGATTTACATCATCTGATATTATATTTTTAGATTTCACCGTCTAACTTCGGTCACTTTTTTCGCTATGCTCACTATTAATTACTGGGGTTGCAGTAAATCTTGATGGTATTGATGGTTATAGAAAAACTCACCTCTAGGATGTGTTCTGCTTGATTTTCTCGGTCGAGTTTTCGAGAGGTCGTTGTAATCAAACCTGAAATAATGTAAAATTATTAAAAGTCATGAATATCATGATTATGAAATCTTGAAAAATCTAAAGTTTGTTGTTCAGAAATAATTTTTTTAACATCTCTCTGCACTGAAAAGTAAACATTAAACTATGAAAAAAATAACAAAATAATTAATAAAAAAAATGTTATAATCTTGAAACAAAACTCACCAGTCGTGGTATTAATAAGAAAATATCCTTCCGGGTTTCCGCTGGTTATTGAAAAAGTTAACTGTTGAGGAGACACGTCACGATCGAAAGCTCGTATTTGAAGCACGCTTACGCCAGCCGGAGAATTCTCCAAAACAGATGGGTAATACACAGGCAGTTCTGTCAGTGGAGTATTATCGTTTACATCTAGCACTTCGACATACACCTGCGAAAGATAATATATTGCATTTGAATAACAGATGAATTAAATTCTGATTCAATTATTGAATTAAATCAATTATAGAAAATTTGATGTTATATTAGAAATGAAGTTTCTGATTTTGTGTCATTTCTTACTAGTCTAACTTTAACCAGACTGTTTTAATTTAGTATACAATTCAGTACTATAGTAATAATTCATTTTTAATTTTTCCATACAGCACGAAAAAGTTACCAAAAAATTCAACCTTTAAATTACTATAAGTGACACCGATTAATGATCTAGTGACGTATAAATTAATCCAAGTTCAATGATAGTTTCATGTTTTATTACCTGTAATTTTGAACTTAGAGGAACTACACCGTGATCTTGTGCAAAAACAGTCAGCCAATACCCGTTTTTAGTCTCGACATCCAAGACCGCTCTTGTGCGAATGTTTCCTGTAACAAAATAAGAATGGATTATTCGATTATCTTATATATTTCTTTTCGCTCAAAGCTCAATCTTAAATATCTCAAAGGCAACACAATTCGATTTAAAGCCCAGACTGATCTTTCGACGATTACATTACTGGTAATTTTGTGCCAGCTGGGGCTATCTAAAGAAAAAGTTGGAAAACAACCTAAGTATCGGAAAACACTTGGTATTAAGGCTCGGGCGATGTTCGCGATTTGCCGAACGGTTTGTGTGATTTTAAGTGGCTTCAATTACATTAACCATTCAGAATCAATCGTTGACAATTCCATTATTTCGGGCTCAAGAGCGTCCCGAACAAAACGTATTCTTACAGTTTTGGCACGGGGGTTGGTTTTAGCGGAATTAAATTGCGGAATGTTTAAGGATCCGGATACACCGAGGATAGGGGTAACTTTTGAGTGGCAATTGTCAGGTTTGCGCGCAAGAACCTTTTACGTCAGAGCGAGAGATGATTTCGTGATTGCGCACGGCACGAGATGTGCGGGCTTGTAAGCTCAACTGACACCAACATTAAGCCCCGATAAGTAGATGTAATAAGTATTTTCGCTTCGCTCGGCGCGTTTATGTGTTGCAATTAGTTTAATTAGTTGTAACGCTAACGGCGTCTGTTATCCCCTAGGAACCGATTTGATCAAACTTAATAGCCAGTTTACACGCAGAGATTTTCCGATTGTTTTCAATTAAAAAACATTTTCTAAAAATTTTTAAATGAAAAAAAATTGTTTAACTAATAAATTTTTTTTTTTTTGACAGAATTTCATGGAACTACAATTCAAGTGGACAACTAATATTGTGTGTCCGCAGGTTTGGTTTGACAATTGTCATTGAAAATCAAACTACAAATTAAGTAAAGTTTCCGAAAGTTAAAAAAGAGCAGCGCGCGGTATATGGTACAGTATGACATTTGACGACCCGTCGCTAGATAGAGACTTTAAAACTTCATTTGCATGTGCTCACGATTCAATGTTCTCGTTTCATAAATTATTACTCCCACCCACTATTCATCTAGATTTTAATTACCCGCGTTGTAATAACGCGGCATTAGTGCACGTTCAATGCAATTTGACTATACCGCAATTCTATGCTCACGTTATATAGAAAAGTTAGGCACGATGAAAGGAGTTTGCTATACGAAACTTTATAATCTTATTTACCACTGCATTTTTCATACAGTTTTCTATTTTTCATGCATTTTTAGTAATTGTCATAAAGTTTTGCCTGCATTCAGTGTGCGTCAAGAAGTGAGAGAAAAAAAATTTTTTTTCATAATCAACTAAAGAAAATGTAAGCTTTTAGTAGAGGATTCAAGAAAGTTTATAATTTACGTTTATAATATTCGTTTTTGTACATTTATTTTCTACTGGAAATTCTCCAATGCGGTTCTCTAACTCGATGGAAGTATAGAATGGACAGCATGAAATCGAAAAATATCTTTCTGTATATCCAGTCAAGTGTGATACAATTGGGTAAAAACAAATTTGAGGCGAAAACAGTGCAATTGGTACTGACAGATTTATTCTCATATTTGTAATCAAAAACACGATAGTGTATCGCGTCAAGAACACGCTCTATCGCAGCTGAAAGATCTTTAATTCCGATGGTTCGATTTGTTTTCGATCCGTTTTTCATTCCGTTTCATCTTCAGTTGTTGGAAATTAACTTTTCCTTGTTATGAACTTTCGACAGGGATCGCAAGTCAGATCGGATCATAAACAATTTTTTATGATTCAACAGAAATTAAATTTCGACATTTTGCAGAGCAATGAAAATCAGTCTTGTTTAAGTCAAAAGGTGTTTGATTGAAGTAAAAAGTATATAGATTGGGGAATTAAGATTTTCGTTCGTGATTTTCTGTATTAGAGCAGACACATTTGTTAACCCAATTCGTCATGACAAAACGCAACACATGATTCATCTCGCAGCAAGTAGACAGCGACATTACTGAAGTCAAATAACTGTTGACCGTCCATCTGTCATCCCCGTTACTGGCGGATACCACTCGATCTTACACATTTACGACACAGAACCCTCTCGGCACAATAAGCGTCAGAGCAGTGACTTCTTGACTGTGCGTAACGAAATTTCATATATTTTAGAACAACGAAAAATCAATACAAAACTTTTTCCAGCATACACTCGTCAAAGTTAAGTTTTAAATAAAAGCATTTTAAATACCTGTCAAAACGTCATTTGAATTGATTCAAAGCGAAAATTACAAAAGAATTTGTATCTTATCAAAATTATTTGTATGGAATTGAAACTACGAAAATGTAAAATTTTGTGAGCGTGCTGCATAACTTTATAACTTTTTTTTTTAAATTATTTCTTTTTATAATTATTAATTAACATTCAAACGAAACTTTTGATTTCCGAGTATGGAGTCAATTGCAAATTTTTTTTTCTGCATTGTATTGAATTTTGTGTATGAAAGTGCAAGAGCAATCGTCATGACTTTCTATCGCTCCATCTTTATTTGTAAGGTTTCAAGTTCTTGTTAAAATATCAATAAAACTTTCGACTTTGCTTACAGCATTGTAAAACAAGAGAAAAATCGCCGAGTTGTTGCAGAGTTTCAAACGATGACGTACAAAAGTAGATGTCATTAATATTTTAACGAATATTTGAGAGTTGCAGATCCAATTAAGAATTTATATAATTCATATAAAAAAAACAAAATCTCCGTTTAATTATTTGGAGTGGAATAAAATATTGATAATCTCAGCATACCTTATGCAATATTTTAAAAGTAGCAAATACATCAATCAATTTTGTTAGGGGAGTATTGAAAGAATAGTACTCGCTGAGAACAGAGGAGGAAAACTTGCGAGGAGTTTTGATTAGCGCTTGTAAATTATGGACCAACTTCCTCAATCTTTTGCTTAAGATAAACGGAATTTCATTACCCGAATTGTTTCCAAAGATAGGCCTCCGGAGCTATCAAAGTCTTGTAATGGACAGTAAAAAAAGTGTTATCATAATTTAACGATCGACATTGTATGGGTTTCAGGTTTATATTAATTTTTTTTAAATGACGATAAAAAAGAAACGGTCCGCCAGAGATTGGCACCGGATTTCAGACGCATCAAAAAGTTTCCAATTACGGCCAGACCGCGCGTTTCTCGTCGTCTTGAATTTTGTTCAATCTTGTTCTTTTACTTCGAAATAGATTACTTCGCATATGAAAATTATTATTATAACATGAAAACATGATGTATGAAATTTTGCCTCTTATAAAATTGCTTCGCAGCTTTTGAATTGTTTATGCACGTAGACCGGAGTGCTTTTGATGCAATAACATACGGCGGGAATTCATGAATATTTCGTTTTATATTAAAACTGTTGTATAAATCATAAACGTAACGAAATATTACGTATGAAAACTTTTAATTCCAGAGTGAACGAAAATTGTTGTACAAACAATTCCCGAGTACTGATAGTTCAAGTTATTTGTCATGATAAAAGGCAATGAAACTGCTGAATGTCAATTAAAATGGATGGAAACTGAAAATGGTCTGCAATGAAAAAAAAAAGATTAAACAAAATTAGATGCGCTTGTTAAACATCATAGCAATGTTTATTTTATTTTCCAATTTTAACAATTTGTCCAGCTTGTTACGGAAGTTTGAAATGCTAAAAAATAAAATGTACCGAAATTAGTTTGATGAGATTAATATAAATTGGTGGATTAAAAAAAAATTGCGTATAAAAATATGGCTCGTGCATGATCAGATAAAACTCATTGCACTTGATCGACAGGCTGGAATTCATATGCGCCTGAGTTGCTGGGTGCATAGCAGGTGCTTCACCAACCCTGCAATCTCAGCTAAACATCCTGTCTTCTCGTATGAAGCTATTTTTAACACCCGTCCTTTGTTTCTCGCTGCCTCTTTGGTGCAAAAACTCATGTCGATGGGTATCGTAAAATATAACATCAAAACGAATGAATATTAATTAAAATAAAAAAAGAAAAAAAATGGTTTTAGTTTCGTAAAAATGATCCATTAAAAAGAATTAAATTGAGATAAAAATAAATAGAAAAGGGAAAAAAAAATAAAGAAAAAAAATGAAAAAAAAAATGAAATTAAAAAGCTTTCAAATATTGACAACCAGCGTGAAATTAAGTTTTTCATCCACTCAAAATATATAGCTGTTGAAGCGCAACAGTCGTAACGCCCGGATTTGCGGTAGATATTGAGCTGTTCGAAAATGAATTTACCACGAAATGAGCCCACCAAAACAAACTTCTGGTCTCATTACACGTCAAGCGTGCCATTCTACCCCGGACCGAACATCGCTATTTACATAAGTACGAATATATATTAGGCACGACGCGCTCGCAGGCTGTCTGTAAGTACTTCCCTTTACGACAATCCGAGCAAATTAAATTTTAACGGCCAGCTTTGGGGAACTATTAAAAGACGCAATTTTTGTATTATTAATTTTAGTGAAATTGCTGAACAGGTTAAAAAATTTTACGAAAAAAATATTCATTTCGACAGTAACTTGATTGCAATCCCAGGATTGAAAATATTGCGATACAATTTTTGGAAATGAATTTGGAAATGAAAATAATGGTTTTGATTGTACGACAATGTTTTTTATATGTAACTGATAATTTGTGAAATAAGTCAATCGAGTTTTGTCACAAGTGATCCTTAATTATAAATACAAAATGATGAAATGTGAATAATTCCCAATCTGTGCCATGGTAATTAAAACTTATAAAATGGCCCATTTCATGAGAACAATATAACTCGTTTCAACAGATGTAAATTGATTTTAAACAGTTTAACTAATTCATCGCCTCACCATTTCAATTTCACACATAAATGTTCCGTATTTATTATAGAAAAGTGGCGACATCGATGATTCTTTTTATTTCTATGTTTTTTTGATAGAGTTTTAGAATTAGGAAATGTTATTTGTAAGCGCAATATATTATTAATAAAGTTTTCCCAGGGAGACTGATGGTAGCTTGTTAAAATCCATCCGTAAGTTTTAATTGATCGAATAATTAATGTCAACTGTAATTAATGTTAAGTGTGACCGCATTCATAAACCGCGCATATACCATTGCATTACGCAGAGCGCAGCGTGGAAAATGTGACGGAGTCAGGAAGACGAAGCCACAATAAATCCCGTATATTTATTTTCTCTGGTAACGTTGTTATTGAGGATAAACAATGCCCGCTTGGAGCGGCGGCATTGTCGAATTGACCCCAAAACTCGATTTTATCTCTCTGTTTGCAGGAATTGCGTGCGTCGCGTTCTCGGATTACACGCGGGATGGAAAAAAGAGCCCGTCTGCAACTAGTAATCCTAAGGGAAACGTTTGTGCACACTTTGCAGTCGACATTGCACCTGCCTATTATTGCGATTGCGGCAATGGCAATGCCTGCACGCATATTCGAATGTGTGCCGGGGCAATGTGAAGAGAGATTAAATGCCCAGTAAACCGAAACCAATTGGGCCATATCGGCAAAGCTCAACTGGGAATGTTCTTTCAATATATCGCGATTATTTTCCATCCCGAAAATAAATATTTGCAACAAAATTTATGGCGTTTCGAGAAACCACGGGCGCGGATCAAAAAATCAGCGGTCGAATACACTTTTTCACACATTCGTTATTTAATTTGGTTAATATTTATTTGATTTCACTTTTTATTTTCTCTTTCTGCTTGATTTGTGAGAGAGGAAACTTTTTTTTCATTTGTTTGTTTGTTTTCATACGAGGTTTATAAATTTTTTTCTCAGTTCCTTCCACACGTTTCCATTTCATTTGCTCTGATATATATATATATATTTTTGTTTCATTTCCATCAAAATTGGAACGAATGTTTTAAGTAGAGTGCTTCAGTTGACTTGTGGCGAATTATACGAAAAATGTGCGAAATACAGTTTTGGACGCGAAAAAGGGGCGACCGAATGAATGGAGATTGAAATTCCGAATGAAGTTTAGCGTAATGTTTTTCCATGACAGTTGGACAAGCCGGAAAATGAATGTAAATTTAGCAATCTGCAACAGACGTGTGACGCCAGTGCCATGGAATTATGTCGACTTTAAAGATCTTTCAGATCCGCCTCGGCCGTGTATCCACCCTCTTTGTTCCTTCGCATTCAGCGTTTAATATATCTCCGGTACGGATTCCCATACCAGACGCAAACTATGTTATAAGTAGTTTATTCTAGTTTCCCAGATGAATTTAAAACATCATTTTTTTAGAAATTGGAACGTTGTGCAATTGGTGATTGATTTGTCATCAATCTTCAAATTTGAAAAGCGTAAGTTCCAAAATTATACGGTCAGTTGAGAGTAATTGTGACGAGTGAGGTTATATGTGACATTATGTAAATTGAATTCACACATTCATTCAAAACTAAAAACATTGTTCTAATTTTAATTATTTTAAATTTGATTAATTAATATTTATTCAAGTGTCACAATTACCCCTAACTTGACACAATTACCCTTAACCGCCCTCTATCAAGCAGTTTCAAAATTAATGAAAATAAAAAAAATGGGTAAAAGAGAGACGTTTGTGGCGAAAAAAAAGTAAATAAAAAAAATGCATTACTGAAAAATGTAAATCTGCCGCAAGTATAAGCCGGAAAAGAGGTATGTGATGGTTGGCACATATGGTCGCGTGTGATGTCCTGGCGCTAGATGTGTTTCAGTGTGGGAATTCATCTCCCAAAGGATGGTATCGCGGTATTTTTATGTCTATATACCTTACACGAAAAAAATGTGCCCGCGCAAGAGAGTTTGCTGCTTTGAAAATTGTTGCGATCCCCATGTCGCTGTCTTCATTACAGTAATTAGAGATGTTTTACTTCACGCCAAATTAAATTCTCACGTTTGGATGCTCTTAAATTTTGTTTGTTTGTTGTTTTTTTTCTCTAGGCGAAGGAAAGCTTTTGTGCTGTTTGCCACGTTTAATTGCAAAGTCAGGAGATGTGACATATGGTAATTTTCTTATGATAAACAAGTTCACGTAATTGCCCTAAATGTTACCTGACTATTATTTAACGTTATCGTCGTTGGAAATCTATTAAGTTGCAAAAAAAAACAATTTTGTAATTATTTTTTCAACATGTTCAATGTGTTATTGTTAAAACATACAAAATGAAAAAAAACAACATTCAATTACTGGAAATATACTCTCGTATTCTCGGATGGATTAACATCAAATATTTGGCGGATTTTGGAACATTATGCAATTTTTAATTAACATCTATCTTACTGAAAGATCATTTATATAGAATGATAATGATAATTATAATTTAGCCGCTTCCTAGAATACAGCATTGCAGTTATTTCCTCAGATATCTAGCTTCATTTGTTAGAGCAGATATTCACCTTATTCATGCGAGACATAACTTGTCTGATAATATCGCGTGCATGCATCTTCATTAGTTTTAGGATAAAAGTCAATATTTTGCACGTTAGAAGAAAAATTACACGGAAATAATATTCTCGAAACGTGTAGTTTCATTTTGTTCATATTTACAAAGTAGCTAGCGTCTTGTCATGTAATTTTGTATTTCAAATAAAAAGTTGTTACGTAAATTTCACACATCCCCGCGCGTTTTCATTTTCAAACGATATTGAGCACGAAAAGTCGGAATACTAAACATACACGCGTATACGTCATACGTTAGCACCATTTCAGAAAAATCTCTCTGCATGACAATTCTGACAAAAATAAGGCTGATCAGAGAAGGAAAAAATTGGTTTCTGCTTTTACAGAATGCATCGATCGGGAAACGAATTTGAAATATACGCTGCTTATCTGTGCTCGCTTCCTGTCACCGATGATTGATTTTTGAACCGACCGGATATCGTAATTGGATTCGAGGTATTTATTATGCGATCGCTTTTTTTCCAAAAAAAAAAAAAAAAAAAAAACAAAAAAAAAACAAAAATCCGTAGTTCAATATTTAATCTCGTCTAGGCGCTTTAAATCATCGTGCCAATATATCTTTCATTTTTTGTTCAGAATTAATTTTTGATTAGAACAAAAAAAGAAGTGAATTGACTTTTTTTAACGACCGTATTTTTTATTCAAAAAACCTAACCTAATAAACTTGAACCAAATAAAAATTTAAAAAAGGTCTATGTGTGCAAAAAATATTGGTGAAATATGAATTTCCAACATTTTAAAAGTTTTACATATACATTTTCTATACAGTGATTATCGATTCTAGGTTGGTCCGATAATAAATTCGGTGACAAACGATTCAACTTTGTTTATTCGCATTAATTAATAGTTGCGGAGAACCAGATTGGCTATTAATTTGTGATTCTGGAAGAATAATGAGGATCGTGATTGGACTTATGAGACGATCAATGTCGGGGAACATTGTCTGAAGGACTGATATATTCGGTGAATGAAAATGGCGTCGATAATGTGTGGGTTGTCAAAGGAACGAGTTTGATTCTCGATTATGCGCGCACGGCTAGCATCTGGCGCGCCGTTATATACCTACTTGGCATTAACATCACGCATGAAAGCTCACGTGAAATCGTCTCGAGCAGGTGTTGGGCCTGTTTACAACGAGAGATTGCTCGCAAGGAATGCAAAGCTTGCGGGACAACCCTCTTCTGAGTTGTGTTTATTACCCAAGTGGTGTTCGATAACCATTCAGTATGTAATTTCTTCGCGCTATAAAGGTCGGTTTTAATGCCTTGAAAGGAAAAATGTTGACTTGGACCCCGACTACCAAAAGTATCCTTCCAATTTGTAATTCAAATTTCAAAGACCAAACAAAATTCATTTTGTAAAGATGCACAAACTCTGTCTTGAATATACAAAATTAATTCTGACAAATTTGAACAATATTTTGAAAATTTTTTGATTTTGAATTGTAAGGTAATTTACAAGATGGATTAAGCAGACGTGAAACATTTTGAATGAAGAAATTCATTAGATGATAATTTTCGTGGATTCAAAATCTGATTGCACGTTATTCTTCGGGCGTTGATAAACTTTCGCGCGGATAGCCTCACAATGTTTGTAAGTTAGTTTTGTCATAATCACGTGAATCCAGTCTTCATAAATTAATTAATCAATTCAATTTCATTACATTTCGCGTTGATCAAATATTTTAATTAGGTGCAGAGGAGAGTGTTTTAATTAAAATTATCAAAGTTATACCCAGAGAAAGAGAGAGAATTTGCCCATGCTTATTAATTTTGTTTTACACTGTTCCGTTGGCCCGCTTTTTCGTCCGGGCAAAAAGTTTCGGCCGAACATTATGTTCAACAGATCGGATGTGGCCGTTTGAAAATTTGATACCTCTGTGATCCAACATAAAACTATTCGCAGGAGCGAAACAATGATTTGGTGGAATTTTAAATGATTAAATCGCGAAGCTCGCTTCGTGTGGGGGTTACGAAAAACACCGCCCAACATAAACCGGCCATTGAAAACCATCATTTATTCAAACTTTTTAGAAGGCTCAATCTCGCGCATATTTACTTGAAGCTTGCGGTATTTTTGGTTGCGGTGGATCGACAGCTTTTCATCATAAACGCTGACTGGCGCCATTTAGCGCTCGAGTCAAACTTTTCTTTTTTTTCAAAATTATAATTAAATTATGCCCGTCAATTAGCGTCACTTAAAAGTGATATCCGGGTTAACACTCTGTATTACCATGATCGTACGTGGTTTCGAAAGTCATTAGAAAATGGCAATATGCCAAAAATCCCTCGAAACATAGTTGCGAAGTCGAGGCCAAAGTTTGCATGACAGGTATCAACCAAACTTGAAAATTCCCTCCATAGATTATGTGCAGGATATGATCGCGGTGAGACGTTGCGAA
Source organism: Trissolcus japonicus (assembly GCA_030522925.1). Classification (NCBI taxonomy): domain Eukaryota; kingdom Metazoa; phylum Arthropoda; class Insecta; order Hymenoptera; family Scelionidae; genus Trissolcus; species Trissolcus japonicus. The sequence goes on along the minus strand of JAPYZS010000618.1, from coordinate 1,591 downwards.
TATGTTAATTTATTATATTAATCTAGATTTATCTTGGCTTTAAATTGAATGCCATTTAAAGACCAGCCTGCAGTACATAATCGTTCATACGTCATTAACATATTTCAAGTGTAATGCACATTAGGCCGCCATGTAACATGCGTGATTGATACATTGATAAAGGAATGAAAAGAATGATCGAGTGCTAAATTGCACAATGAACAGTCAAGTTCCGAATAAAAAGAAAACGTTTCCAAACTTTTGAGCAGCGATTTATTTATTAATAGAACTGAACATTTTCGTTCCAACAATTTTAAACAAAAAGTAAAAAGTCAACATTTTTTTTTATTACAAACAATTTTTTCAGAGGTACAAAAATTTTTAATTGCATTTTTTTGGCGACAAAACGTCAATCTGACTTGAGAGTTTCCGGTTTAAACTGATGACATAAAGGAATGTTTCCTTTAAATTAGATTCTCGTGAAAGTACTTGGATGAATGATAAATATTGATTGCTTGGCTTCGAGATAATAACACCGTCTTTTGTAAGAAGCTCGGTGTTTTGAGGCTCCACTCGAATCCAATTTTCATTCATGAAATACTCCTTCGCGATTAACCGGATGAATAATACTATTAAGAGTCCTCTCTGGCCCCTCTCCTTCCCTTCGGCGTGCTCACAAGTCCGACGAAATTAAAAGCTTGTTCTGGCGACGCTCTTTTTTTCGGTACTATTAAAAAGAAACTTTGAGAGCGTAGTGTTTATCTCAATTTATCTCCGTGAAAACTTGTGTCCGTGTGCGCATCTGCGACTGTGCATTTGCACAGTCGTAGTTTTGAAATGTGTTCCGCCAAGAGAGCGTATGTGTTTGAATGCACCGCTCGTAGAACCTCTTAGATGAAACCTTTTATCCCAGCAGTTTGGTAACAAGCTTAGGGTGTACTGTACAGTTAACATACAACTTGGCAGTATTTAAATTTTATCGATGTTTACTGAGAGCTTCAATTGAGGTAGATTTTTGAATACCGCATTTTCTTCGCTGCCGCCTCCCCCCCCCCTTCCCCGCTCTTTCAGAATAAGATGAGGAAGAAAAAGGTGTGTTCACTTTCAGTCAATTGGAATCTCGAGTTGAAAAGTCCGCAAGTGAGCATTTATGGAATTTTTAAGGTTATTATATCGAGGAATCTAATTTAAAAAAGTGCAAATTGCTTTTAAATCAGACGAAAAATTCAATTTACATTTAATTGAATTTCCAAAACATCAGGGCTGTGTGTGTGTGTGTGTGCGATTTCTTTCATTTTCTATAGGCGGGATGTATCTGAAAAATTGAATTCGAGCATTTATAAATGTCTGCGCGTAATTGAATGATGTATCCGGTTTTAGAAAGGTTTTTAAGCTCCTGAATTTGACTAGATAAAACATAATAAATCTTTTTCTGACACAACCTGCGCACAGAATAAATCACTTTGCAGAAATTGCTCCGCGCTAATCAAACGACGATAGCGTGACCGAAAAATTGCAACCCTAGAAATATCAAAAGAAAAGCAATCATCCACTCAGTACAAAACTAATTCCTCCAGTTTTAAGAATTGAAAAAAAAAAAAAAAAAAAAAAA
>JAPYZS010000617.1:0-62196 GCA_030522925.1 Trissolcus japonicus | reverse complement strand
ATTGATAATGTATTGTCAATATATGGTCAATATATTATATTTAAAATAATATATTGTCAATATATGTTTTATGTATGGTCAATATATTATCATTTTTACAAGGGAAACGAGGAAAAAATACGTAAAAACGAGACCATTTAGACGCGTGGCTTTTTTCAAGACCTCTTATCAAATAGATAACAGACGTTGAGAAATAGTAAGATGTAATAACAATAGTCGAGGTTCTTAAAAAAAAAAAAATAAAACGTAGTTACCATAAATAGACGAATAATTGAAATGAAAAAAGTAGTTTCTCTTTATCAGTGGGAACCATCGTGGCGCAAAAGTGAAGAATTGGGGTTGAACATTTGACAAGCTATGACAAACCAAACGGCTGGGCGAGCGTTAAAATAGACGATGCAATGACTGGCAGTTGCTGCTACATTTGGTCTAGTCATTTTTTTTTATTTGTCCAAGGGTTAGATTCAGAAATAACTTCAATTAATGCGTACCAACGTGGATTTCCGCGAATCGCTATAAGGTTTCTTATTTTTTTTACACTTTCCTCATATCGATTAATTCGAATTTCAAACTTGAAACGCTTAAGGCGATGATGCAGGGCTTCGAAAATAAAAACAAAAGTCAACATGTAAATTTTGCAAAAAGCATAGACGCAAATTTAAAGGAAAAAAAATCGGAAGAAATAAAAAGAGAAGAATGGGAGCACGTTTGTTTACAACTGCGGTCAAACCGATGAGATATGCGCGAATCATTTATTGACCTTTTTACATCCCACAATATACATTACTCGTTACGAACGCGCCCAATTCCATAATCACGGTAGTCTACTTCTTTTTTTTTCTTTTTTTCACAAAATTTTTCGCCATCATTAGATGCGATTGTGCAACAACTTATATCTGTAAATAATAACATTTTCCTTGTGAATATTATAATTTAATGTTTAGAAAAATGACATGCAAAAGTTTATGAGCAACAACAAGTTTCCAAGTTCTCGCGTTAAATTTAATTAATCACTAGTGCCCAAGGTCAATGTCATAGTTATAAGTTAACCGATTGTTGCAACATCACGTGACAATAGACTTCGCTGGTCAATCGACGCTGCCGTTGGCCGACACATAGCATTGTTTATATATTTACGAATCCTTGGTTTGCGCAACTTTTGTGCTTACCTGACGTGGTTGTTCAAATTATTCGCAGATCAATTATTTTTTCTGTGAATAGATTTTTTTATTTCCCTTTGCCAAAAAAATAGAAACAAAAATGATTTCGTCTGTGTTCTATTAAAAAATGATAGAAAACTGTTTCTATGTTTCTATAACACGCGTAAACCAAAATCTCAAGAATGTTACAACATTTACAAACGTTCTAGAGAATAAACGTCACATTTTAAAAGTAATAATAACGATTTTGAATAAACAAGAGCGCAAAGTTTTGCACAGCGGCCTTGAAATCGATTGTAAAACAAGAAACAAACGTTTTTAGCAGTAATACGAAATCAGGGCGGATTGAAATTTTGACAGTCGCAAATTGGATTTTGTAATTGAAAATCGCGCGTACCGCAACTTTGAGTTGAAAATAAAATGAAAAAGAATAAACAAAAGGAAAATAGAAAAATTATTGTGATATAGCATTTGAATCTTCGAGTTGAAGTAAACAAACGCAATTAAAGTTGCAGTGTAAAGAAGGAAAGTGGAGATTTATGGATTTCAAATTATGTGTTGCTTTTGCGTAGGTGGATGTATTGTAAGGGGCGAGGCGGGTTAACGCGCACCAGCAGCTGGTGCGCTGTGGAGCCGCGGTCGTGGAAGCTGATCAGCCGACCCGCCACATGGACACCACCTCCGAAGGATCGTCCAGGCCCCCCAAGCCGATACCTAGCCAGCGATCGTCCAACCTGACGACAAGATCGCGCCGCGCCAAACTTCTTCCTCATGTATCAACTGCGAGGCGCAAACAATCTTTCGTGAATTCTTCAAAACATATCCGTCCAAGACAATCTCTGCAATGTCACGCAGTACTGCTACGGTGCCGCAAGGTACTGTATTCAACATCTCATTTTATTCTGTACCTTCTTTTTTTTTGTTTTTATTTTAAGCTGATTTTAAGCTGATTCCTCAAGCAATGTTTTGTTAGCCATTAACTATACATAGTTTGCGAAGAGTTAAAAGTTATTCGACGTGAAACTTGTAACTTTGATTTAACTTTTGTTATTGATTTGTGGTAGATTATTTTTATTTATTGCATTATTTTATCAACTGTCGGCAAAATACTTTTCAATGTTGATAAATAACAGTTAAAGGGTGAGAAGAATTTGATTTTAACATTTTTATCTTGAAGAATCCTAAGATGATGGTGAAAATGTAAAGTGATAATCTATAAACAAATCATACATTAAGAATAATTGTCGAGCAGGATATTCAGTTAATTCAGTTGATCAACAGATAAAATCTGTTACATCAACTGACGTGAGCAGTTTTGAAACACTGAAAATGCAGCAGTATTAGTTTTTACTTAAAAATTAGTTTTTAAGTAAAGTTCTATCTTATTAATAATATTTGAGAAAAATGAATCATGCAAAAATTTTTAATTTGCAATTAATTACAAAAAGCTTGGAGGATAAACAATAAAATACCACAATTTTCATCGAAATGATTGCAAATCAAATGTTCATTAAAACGAAATTTATATATCAAATTCGCATCGAACCAAACTTGAGGAATCACTTTCGCATATCCACAGGGTTGAAATTCTTCTAGAACCAACCGCAGCCAATCATCTTACATTGTGTAGTAAGACAAACTGAAAAAGCCCCCGAATTGGTTGCTTCAAGTTTATGGACAGTTGAGGTAATTGTGACATCTTGAATTAAATGTGAGACCATTGCTATTTTAAAAAACAACATTCTTATGTTTAAGTAAAATGAAATTCGTATCTTCTTGTTATTAAATCTCTACAAACCTAATTATAAATCTGTGAATCTGCCTGCGATACTGTCACATCTGGTCCACCTGTCACAGTCACCCTAATTGTCACTCCACTTTTGACAGTTGCACACCGTCTAGTTAATCACAGTTTGGTTAGTCATGAACAGTCCTCTCCAGAGCTTTGAAATATCGCGGGCAATGGCTGCCCGAGGCGAAGCAAGAAACACGCGTGCGTGCCGTGACAAGAGGGACGCGCTCCCGCTCCGTGACAGTAGTGCTGGAATGCAGTAGCCGTGGCGCGCTCCAAATCTCGTCGACGAGCTACAATTCGCATGCATGTACGCGAAACCAAGTAACAAGCAGCAGCAGCAACGACAGCATCAGCACGACTATCATCGACGCGGTGTGTCGAATGCCGTTCACGGGGTCTGCGTTTTGACGTCCGAGCCGAACAGTGGCGCCCGATCGTGCCACGGTGAGTGCATCTGCAGCTGACCAACTGCACCGGTGCACCGGGTCAGAATACATTTTTGCTCTTTCGAGCTTGACAACCCCTCGGCTTGTTTCATCGACCAGCGGTTTCCATGATTGTTCATCCGATTGTTGTACCAGCACCATTTGTTTACAATTGTTACAACCCCTTGTTTTTCAAAGGAGGTGGCGAACTCTCAAGCTGGATATTAAGAATGCAAAATTGCAATGCACGAGTCCCGAGACGACTGTTTATTTACGTTCGAGAACGTACGTGAATTGTAAGAATAGCGAGAGCCCCGCGTTGGGCGCCAGAAGCTGGTTGTCATCGTGATGTAACAATTTTTGCAAACATGATCACGCGCTGTCATTTGTTATAACTCTTTTTTCCTTACTGTTTTCCGTTCATTTTTTTTTCTCGTTGAGTTAGGATTTAGAAAAAAATAATCTCGTCACGAATTGTCGGATTCCAATGTCAACTTTGCTCGATGACAAATATAATCTTGCAGCTCCGACCCAGACGAGAGAGAGTATATTTATATAAAAACGTTTTTCACTATTTATATTTCCAAAGTGGACATTTTTCGTTTTCAACGTGAAATTTTATTTTAGTCGCCGTATCATAACAGCCTAGATTGATGTCACGAAATTGAATAACGAAACCGGCGCGGCTCTGTTGACTTTTCAAGTAACAAAACAAACGAGAAATCGCAGATATAATTAAATGCCGGGCATATGAAAAAGAAATTATTTCGAGGTGATGCTCGGCATTAAAATATCCAGGGTGCTTAATTGAACGGAAAATGAAAATTTAATAACGACTGATTGATAAACACAGGACGCGATGAAAGTTTTTTTTTTGCGCGCACGATAATTGTTTGCACAAATTTCGTTTCTCTGTGTTATGAATAGCGTCCAATGGAACTCGCCCTTTCAAGCCCAGCCCGCATTACAAACGGAGAAAAATGTGACCTGGAATTTGCTTCCAGTCGGAAAATTAAATTTCGCAGCGATTAAATTCAAACCGACAACTATTACGTTTATTATTAATTCTACACTTTTTTTTGTCGTCTTCATTTTGCGAGTTGGTTATAAAATGTTTATGGTATGAACAAAGGTGGTGTTGGTTAATTGGATGGGCGAGCGTCGGAGGTTCGAGGATGTCGAGAAGACGGGGTGGCGCGAGCAGAGCAGCGGCCTGGAGCAGAGCAGCTTCCTAAAGCTTGATCGTTCCTCGCCATGATGCAACATGTAACGCCCGTGCGGATCGTCTCGTGGCAGCGCTGCCACGGGATTAGCCAGCAGGTTCGCGATAATAAGCCAACTCAGTGCTCAGTCTAGTAGGCTAGACCATGAATGACTCGCTGGAACTCGAAGTCTTCGAGGTATCAATTAAATTTTCAAAAAATAAAAAAAAAATCCGCATGCCCTTTCTATCACTCTTCTTACTATTCGTGCAACGAGCTAAACCAACTTTGCCACCCTAAGGTCAGAGGTGAAAGGCCCGACGACGAGGACGCTGCGCCCTCTAGAACGTCTGCCGAGGACGAGTCGCAGCTGAAAGTCACAACCCGTAAGAAGAAGAAGCGCCGCAAATTCGCGCGCAAACTCAAATTTGCGTCCAGGCGCCAGCAGCAGCACCAGCAGGAGACCTCGACGGTGCTGAATTTGCCGTGCTCGTCGAAGGAAGCCGCCGAGGAGGCCGCCGAGTGCTCGAAACGAGACTCGAGCTCGAGCCTAGGTGGCGCCAGCGGCGCCAGGCACAGCACGCTTCGCGAATCGCTGCTCACGGTGCTGGGCAAGCTCGTGATCTGGAAGGGCGCGAGGTACCGGCCCACCCCGTCCGCAGCGCCCCCTAACTCACCGCCCGCAACCGAGTGCATCGGACGCACCTCCGTCTTTTTCTCTAGTGGTGAGTGATCACCCCCCCCCCCTCTCCGTCCCCCTCGTTCAACCCTTCTCATTTTGCTAATCAGAAAACAAACCAAGAAAAAGACTATTTTATAATGACTTGCGTCTTTCGTCCTTCGTTGTCAACTTTATTTTAATTCAACTGATTATATAAATCTCGTATAAATGACAGAGACACACTTGTTCAGTTTCTTCTCTTTTTCCTATACCTTTGGTTTATTTTCTTTTGTTCTATCCGATCGCGATTCGCTGTGCGAGGAGAGAAAAGAGATGCGTAAGTGGAGGAACAATAAATCTTGATAAGATATTGGAATATTGATAAAGAATCTGTAGAAATAAAGAAAAGACGCAAAGAAATGAACTTTGATTATCAGTTGTAACACGAGGGTGGGGCTCGAATCACTTGCTCAAACTGATTAACGCGTAAGAAATCATGTTAATTTGTAAAACGCGACCAGTCGCAAGATGATTCTTAGCCGTAAGGTCTATCAGCTACGAGCTCAATCAGTCCGTTATTTCAGACAAGGTCAGAACAAACCAAACTGTGATTATAAGCACTCTCTTTTTATCCTATCTCTCTCTTCCTGATTATAATAATGATGATCGTTTTGCAGAAACGGAAAGGCGAATACGCGCCAATAATCGCGAATACAATTCACAATTTAATTATGCAGTAAGTATTTTGGATTTTTATGATTGCAAATTTATGGCCAATTAATGTCTAATAAATTCTGGTTCTTTTTCTATTTTTTTTTCATTTTTCCAGAACAATTACATTAAAACGTCCAAGTATTCGGTTCTGACGTTCCTGCCATTGAATTTGTTTGAGCAATTTCAACGGCTCGCCAATTTTTACTTCCTATGCCTGCTGGTGCTTCAGATGATACCCGCGATATCGTCGCTAACACCGATCACCACAGCCATACCTCTTATTGGGGTGCTCACGCTCACTGCCGTCAAAGATGCCTATGACGACTTTGTAAGCAACTTAAACAAAACAAAATTATAATCAATATGTGACAATCTTTTACAACTTTCTTTCTTTTTGTACAGCAACGACACAGCAGCGACTCTCAAGTCAACAACCGAAAATCGCGCACTTTACGGGGCACGCAACTGCGGGAGGAAAAGTGGTCACAAGTGCAAGTCGGCGATGTCATACGAATGGAGAACGACCAGTTTGTCGCGGCTGACGTCCTTTTGTTAACAACGAGCGAACCTAATGGCCTCTGTTATATCGAAACCGCTGAATTAGATGGGTAAGAATGTAATAATATATACGATACAATACAAACATAATTTGACAATTTATGGTACGCTGTTGATTGGATAAATTTTTGATGATCTTCTTTTTTTTGCAGAGAAACAAACCTGAAGTGCCGACAGTGTTTAATAGAAACAGCCGAGATGATAGACAATCACGAGCTGATTGGTCAGTTTGACGGTGAAATTGTTTGTGAGACGCCGAACAATCTGTTGAACAAATTCGACGGCACCCTCGCGTGGAAAGGAAGAAAGTAAGCGAGAAACAAAAATAGAAAATAAAGAATTGTAACGAAAGTCTGCTACGGTTATAACGTTTCGCGTTGACTTGCAAATGAATAGATTCAAATGAGCTTTTGATTGAGCAAGGACAACGGGAAATGATTAATTCAATACGCTAATGGTATGAAAAATGTTGTAACGCATGTATGTTGTGATTCTGTCATAGGTACGTACTGGATAACGATAAAATAATATTACGCGGTTGCGTGCTGCGGAACACGCAATGGTGCTACGGCATGGTGATCTTTGCGGGCAAGGACACCAAGCTGATGCAAAACTCAGGGAAGACCAAGTTCAAGCGCACGTCGATCGACCGGCTGCTGAATCTGCTCATCATCGGGATTGTCTTCTTTTTATTGTCCATGTGCCTGTTTTGTATGATCGGCTGCGGTATCTGGGAGAGCCTGGTGGGGCGTTACTTTCAGGTCTACCTGCCGTGGGACTCGCTGGTGCCGACTGAGCCGCTGGGCGGCGCCACCGTCATCGCGCTGCTCGTATTCTTTTCCTACGCAATCGTCCTAAACACCGTCGTGCCCATCAGTCTTTATGTCAGCGTCGAGGTCATTCGATTTGTTCAGTCGTTCCTCATCAACTGGGACGAGGAGATGTACTACGCGCCGACCAACACCCACGCCAAGGCCAGAACAACTACGCTCAACGAGGAGCTCGGCCAGATACAATACATCTTCTCGGACAAAACTGGAACGCTCACACAAAACATCATGACCTTTAATAAGTGCTCCGTTGCCGGCAAATGTTACGGGGATATCATCGACGAAACGACCGGCGAAATTCTTGACATTGCCGATGTGAGAACAATCTCTTTTCTTATGTTTGTTTGATGAATTTTTCACAATCAATCAATTTTAGACCTCTTATCTGACGGCAGTAAATTTTGCCCGACCAGAGCTAACTTGTTCAAAGCGACGCATTCTGGAAGATGATAACAAAAACTACTTTTCATTTCGATGTAGTGCGAGTGTACTTGGCTTTACGTTTTAATGAAATACCAAAGGTCGTTTGTATTTGCGTTACAGATTCCAGGATGAAACGCACAAGCTTTCTTATTTAAAGTAGATGTTTATTTTTCGTTTTTATTGTGTTCGCACATTGTTTGTCGTCTAGACGTACAGCACGTTATTAGATTTATTTCTTACGTTGCCAATTTGATCTATGCTGAATGCTGAGTTATAATTTTTCTTTCGATATTAAGTTAAGGGCTTTTAAGTTTGTTTGGAGGGAGCACGTATTTAGCATGAGTTATGCATGTAGAAAATAAAAGTCGCAAGATCGCCCAAAATGCGCTGGAAAAATGGACAGGATGCGGTACGGGTGAGCGGGGCGGTAAAGAGTCTTTTGGAGCGAGCCAACAGGACCGCACAGGAAGGCCTTAACGGCCAGCCCAAGGGCGATAGCAGTCACGCAGTATGCATGCTTTTGTCTAGTGTCGTTGTTCAGTTTTCTCATCAGCCATACTGTTTTTCCTATTATTTTCTTCACTTGCATGATATTAGTAAATCCTTTTGTAAGAAAAAAAGAAAGAAAAGAAAAATTGGACGAATTTTAAAACTGTTTACGAATCATTGTAGACGGTGCCTCCACTGGACTTTTCATTCAACAAAGACTACGAGCCTGAATTCAAATTTTACGACGGTGCGCTGCTAGAGGCGGTACGCCGCAACAACGCGGACGTGCACAGCTTTTTCCGACTGCTCGCGCTGTGTCACACAGTGATGCCCGAGGAGAAGCACGGAAAGCTCGAGTATCAGGCACAGTCGCCGGATGAGTCGGCGCTCGTATCGGCAGCGCGAAACTTTGGTTTTGTGTTCCGCGAGCGGTCGCCCAACAGCATCACCATCGACGTTATGGGCAAGCGTGAGGTCTACGAACTCCTTTGCATCCTCGATTTCAACAATGTTAGGAAAAGGATGTCCGTGATACTTAGGAGGGAAGGCCATCTTAGGTAAAAGCTGATGCTACAGTAAATTTCTTTTATTCATTTGTTCGTCACATGATATTCATTTTTTTCATTTTCTACAGGTTGTATTGCAAAGGTGCTGATAACGTTATTTATGAGAGACTCAAGAAGGGTAGTGAGGATATAATGCAAAAGACACAGGAACACTTGAACAAGTTCGCGGGCGAAGGTTTGAGGACACTGTGTTTGTCTGTGAGAGATCTGGATGAAGCCTTCTTTAATGACTGGAAGCAGCGCCACCAAGCGGCGGCGTTAAGCCAAGAGAACCGGGATGACAAACTTGACGCCATCTACGAAGAGATTGAAAAAGATATGACCCTGCTCGGCACCACTGCTATCGAGGATAAACTGCAGGACGGCGTGCCGCAGACGATCGCGAATCTCGGACTGGCTGGCATCAAAATTTGGGTTCTAACTGGGGACAAACAAGGTGTTCATCACACTCCAAACTTGTTATTTTGTCTGCGTTCCTCTTTTTTTTTGGTCCCCTCGTTTCATGACTTTTATTGCTTTTGCAGAAACGGCGATCAATATTGGGTACTCCTGTCAATTGTTGACCGACGATTTGACGGACGTTTTTATCGTCGATGCGACAACTTACGACGGCGTGGAGACACAACTCACACGGTATCTCGAAACAATAAAGATGGCTTCCAACAATCAGAACAAAACGGCTTTGTCGATCGTCACTTTCAGGTGGGACAAGGAAAGGTCAGGCAAACGAAAGAGATGGAGTACTTAAAGACAACCCTTGTGTATTTTATTATATATCTTTATATTCAAACGATCCCGCATATTATATTCTCCGTTTGAAGAGACTGATTGTAAATTATTTGTGGCACCAAAAGTTATTTTTGTCATTTGCTTATGTTGTTCAAAGATTGTTCCCCCTTAAACAAGCATAACAATTTTCGATTTAATGTGTGAACAAATAATTTCAACTAACTCTCGAAATAAGAGTTTTCAAAATTACACCGAGTTTGGTATGGTAGGCAAATTATTTGTAATTGACTTTCATAAATTCATACACTTTTTCTTTACTAACATTGTGCAATTAATACTTTCCAACGAATATTAACCCTGCAATCAGTGTCGCAACTAACAACACTGCCATACCAAATTTCTCAAATCTTTAAGTACTTGTCTAATTATGTTGCAATATTTTTTTATATATTGATTGATTGAACATTTATCAAGTTTCTAAGTGTATGGTGCATTTTGATATTATAATTTTGATCTCTGTAATGTTTGATTCTACCAGTTTTGCATGTCTTTGAATTTTTTTTCCAATCACTAATCTATTAAAATTAATTAATTAATAATTTAAATAATACAACCATTGGAATTAAAATGAAACCATTGAATCGAAAATTGAAAGCGTAGAGTAGTCAGATGTAGTGCCTCCGTCAAACAATAGACTAGTATAGCTTTGAAATGATTGTGTTGAAGATTTATGATCGTATATTGAATTTCAGCGTCGGGACGATATTGATCTCTAATAAGGTGCTTGATACTCACTCCTTCTCTTTCTGTCTGCTTTATGGTTCATCTTCAACGACAAATTCGATACCAAGTTCGCCAAATTATTGCAAACACTCGCGTACTAACTGTTTTATAGCCAAACTAGTTTTAGATGAATGCTTATTACGATACATATAATGTTTGTTCATTAGTTGCTTACATTTAAGCAAGATTGATCTAATGAAGAAAGAGTTTTCAATTCGTAAGAATTTTTTGTCATTTTTATTTTAAGATAACAATAATTGAAGTATATAATTAAAATATAAAATACCAAAAATTGTATAATTTTTTATTACTTACTTACTATTTAAAATTGTTGATTGCATGACAGTTTGCAATGATGGAATACAAATTATACAAGTTCGAATTGTAAAATGAAGTGAATCTGATTTTGTTAAAAATTCATCTATTTTTCATTAGCGATGCGGATTACAACGCCACGAGGGATGATAATGACGATCACGACATGGAACAGAATCAGGGTTTCGCAGTGGTCATTAACGGACATTCTTTAGTACACGCACTCCATCCACAATTAGAGCAACTTTTTATAGATGTTTCAAGTCAATGTGAGTAGCTGACATAGATAATAAAAATTGTTTATGTCATTTTTGATAATAAGGAGAAGAAATGACGAGCTGGTTTTGTTGCAGGTAAATCAGTAATATGCTGTCGAGTGACACCGTTACAAAAAGCAATGGTGGTAGAGCTGATAAAGAAGAGCAAATCAGCAGTGACGTTGGCAATTGGCGACGGCGCGAACGACGTGTCGATGATCAAAACGGCGCACATCGGCGTTGGTATCAGCGGACAAGAGGGCCTGCAGGCCGTGCTCGCCTCCGACTACTCGATCGGCCAGTTCCGCTTTCTTGAAAGACTGCTTCTCGTCCACGGCAGATGGTCCTATTATCGCATGTCCAAATTCCTCCGATACTTTTTTTACAAGAATTTCGCCTTCACGCTCTGCCACATTTGGTTCGCATTCTTTTGTGGATTTAGCGCACAGGTAAAGCACATCTTCTACATTCCAAATCAAAGCTGCAACTAAGATTATGATACAAAATGATGATTATAAGGCGAATATGAATTCTAAACTCTCGCGTTCGAGTCAATTGATTCCGCGATCGAGTTAAGCATCGTGAATTCACGTCAATAGGCTGATTTGTTATTCCTTTTATCAGACATTGAACATTTAGAATCAATTTGTAATATTTAGCACTCATTTATTTGTTCTTTTCTTGCAGACTGTCTTTGACCCAATGTACATTTCTGTCTACAACCTATTTTACACATCACTGCCTGTCTTAGCCGTTGGCGTTTTCGACCAAGACGTCAATGACAAGAATAGCTTGCTGTATCCGAAGCTTTATACGCCCGGACACCAGAATTTGCTGTTCAACAAGAAAGAATTTTGTTGGAGCGCGTTGCATGGCTTTTTTGCAAGCTGTGTTCTCTTTCTGGTGCCATACGGTATAATAACATTGCTCTTATTTTAAAGACTGTTATACAGCATTCAAATGAACTATATCTAAAAATTTGTTTCATATTTCAGGTACTTATAAAGACGGCGTATCGCCCAAGGGTTACGCGCTATCGGATCACATGCTTTTAGGCAGTGTAGTGGCAACAATATTAGTTATAGTCGTAACTGTTCAAATAGCTCTGGATACCTCGTATTGGACGATTGTAAATCACATTATGGTATGGGGCTCCCTCGTTTGGTACTTTATTTTAGATTACTTCTACAATTTCGTGATAGGCGGCAGCTACGCTGGCAGTCTCACAATGGTAAGTTTTCAGCAACTAAGCGTTACAAATTTTGATTTCAAGTTTGAAACTCTCTTCTTGAATTGAAGTTGAAATGTGCTTATTTCAGGCAATGTCAGAACCAACATTTTGGTTTACGACGATGCTGACATGTATAATACTAGTGATTCCCGTGATTGGATGGCGATTCTTCTTCATCGACGTGCGGCCAAGCCTGTCGGACCGTGTGCGTTTGAAGCAACGTCTTGCAACGTTGCGCTCGCGTCAGAGTCAAGACATTTTGCGTACCCCCTCGACCAGACGCACGAGGCGCTCGCTACGATCAGGCTACGCGTTTGCCCACCAAGAAGGCTTCGGCCGTCTCATCACGTCCGGTAAAATTATGCGTAAGCTGCCCAACGGTTCGGACTTCAAGTTCTCCATGCCTTTCTCAAACAACGTGTCCAAGCAGCTCAACCAAGCCACAACCTCGCCCAAGGACAATACCACGTCCAGGAATTCGCACTCCCTGGACACAATCAATCTCTAACACACATCTTATAAATATATCAGTCCACCGATACCTATTATTTGCACAAATTTTATCTACGGCGCCCCACTTTCCTCAGCATTTTTACTGGATGAGAACGTCTTTTGTTTTTGCACTCGGCAATCAGTATTGTTGACCCTTGTTTACAATTTTTTGTAGATACATTTTTATCACGGCGTAGTTGATTTGACTATTAACTTATTAACAATGATAAGACATATCAAAAATGTGTAAGCTTTCATTAACAAATAAGCAATACAGATTTGATTTGTCTGTACTATGTTTTCTTATTTGCAATTGATGAAATTTATTTATTCTTTTCGCATTTCACCAAAAATGAGTGACGAAAAGTTTGGTAAATAAAGGTATCGGTTTGCGTATACACACACCTGTCAGAAAACCAGCGCTATGTGACTTAAGTACAGGTAAACCACGTTTTTCTTTGGTCACAGAGGGCGCTGCGACAAACCGCGTACACATCAGTATTCTTTTTGTCTAAAATGTTTGGCACTGATTTATTATTTTTATTTTTTTAAAAATACTTTTGCACGTCTCAGCACGTATTATTATAATTATTGTCATTATTATTATGATGTTTATTATTAACTCTGAATGTTTGTTAATAATTTTATTATTACAATCATCATCTTATTACTGCAACTGTTATTACGATCATTTTATAACTGTGAATTAAAGATTACGACTATGTTATTATCTATGATGATTTTTTTTTTCGTTGCCAAGGGCAATTGGATTTACATAGTTTGTTGAAATATTTATTTCTAGATTGTGAGCGTCCATCACTGTGACATTTATACTTAAAAACAAACGATTATTTCAAAGCATGGCGTGGTATATTAAAGGATGCCTGCTGCGACCCACATGAGCGTGACATCAAAATCAAATCATCACGAATGCAATTATTATTTCAGGGCGGTTTTTACGACAGCCTTTTGATTAGCAAAAATAAAAAAAACAAAAACAAAAACAAAAATGCTGGATTGAAGAAGAAATCAATACTAAATCACAATGTACATAATAGTTGGCGTTATTTTGTAATCCGCCTGTGGGGAGACACTTGTAAATAATAGGAAAACTTTACGATCATTGGTCGTTGTATAGCAAACTATAAGTTGAGTCTTGTATATAAGATAAATGGAAGTGATACAAAACGATTGGTTATTGTATATAAGAGACAAATGTACATTGGATAATGCAGACGTACAATCTAATGTAATTATTATTATTTTTTCGTTAGAAAACGTGCATTTAGTTAGAATTTTTGGTACTATGTGTTTTTTCTGCATACTGCATCGCCGTTGGCGCTCCGTCAGGTTGCGGCGTCACTGTACCCATTTGTAATTCCCCTCCGAGTCAGTCGTCTGCACATACTGTACATATATAAATATATTATGGACAAGAAAAGTAACAAACTCAGATAGCGCACGCGTGTCGTATTTTATGAGGCGCGGAGCCTGGACCTGACACACAAAATACGTCGGCGTTTTTCCTTTTACACTTTTGTACAAAAGTAGCATCGGTTTAATGAAATATAACAACAAGTAACAATTTCTATACCAATTTGATCATTGCGAGATGAATATATAGGTTACAAATCATTCATAGTCGATAAGTTTTTAGTTGCTTCGTCGAGCTAATGTCGAAATTCTATAGCATTTCCGTCTTTGTAATCTGTGATTTTTTTGTTATCGACTTCGATTGTCTCTTTAATTAAAGTGAAAAGCAAATGAAGATATTTATTATGCCAATTGTTGTGAACGTTGTTAATATTTATCCTATTAAATTTAAGTCAATATTTAATGATATCCTTGTTAAATGATTACGAGTGAGTGAGCGAAAAAGATGTGATAAACGCTAAACTTTTTTTTTATTCTGACAAATTGCAGTCATAGGACTTCGGCATTATCTTCATGATGAGCGTCACTATTTTTTTATATAGATTTTGAACACGATTTTCTTTTCTTTTCTTTCTTTGTTGTTAACTCGCGTTGTTGTTCGTCACGTCGGATAATTTATATTGTTACCAATCAAAATTCACCATTACCGCTGCATTTCAACGCTGTAATACGTCTGTTATAGAAAGATAATGTTTTTGAGTCGCATACGCATATTTTCTTATTTGTACGCATCAAGTTTGTTCTTTTTGAATGAACCGTCGCTAAACGATGAATAATGATTATTCTAAAGGGAAGCTGTATGTGCGCGTAAAAATAACATAGCTACGTTAATAATTGCCTTCATTAACAAAAAAAGTTGAGAAAATGCAATTAAAAAAAAAAATTCTGTAACATATAGCATTGATTGTACATTAACATGATATATATATTAAAAAATTTAAGAATACGTTTTTTAAAAAGAATATAATATATACAGAAATTAATGAATATTAACAATTTAATAAGAACGATAAAGACAAACAAGAGGATAATGAAACAAAAATATAGCATAGATATATTGTATTATCGCAGATAATGTTTGCCTTGGACTGATTAATAAATATTATATATATTATATTGAAGTATAAAAAGGGATTCGAGAAACAAAAGTAGTTCCGAAAAATTACGTATTTCTACTTTTAATATAACAAAAAAAAAAGAAAAGAGAGTGTACATTTGGGAGCATGTGCGTAACAGAAACATATTTCAAACAAGGAGAAAGACTAAAACAGCGAAATAAAAATTGCACGTTTCATAGATATACATTAAATCAAAGATGTGCTTCGTCCTGATTCATCGATTGCAGTCTTTCTCGTGGATAGTTGTTTTCGAATATTGACGGAAAAATTAATGTAAATCTGAATGAGAAGTAGTGTCTCTTTGGTGTGTGATAGCAGTGCGAGAGATCTTGGTAGATCGAAGTTATATAATGTATGCGACAAACGTGAAACGAAAACTGATGGCATGTCGTTTATTGATAAAAGAGAAATTTTTAGATATAGAGATAAACAAATGCACAGCCTATATTTTTATTGTAAACTGGTTTATACATATGTACTTTATGTTCAACGCTGTAAAGACAAAGGAAATGATTATAGTATTTTGGTATGTGATTTAGTTGAGGTGTCAAAATATTGTTACGCTTCTATTCAATTTCGCTATTTGTAATTCAAGACCGACAAAAGAATTGTTTCATTTGTCAATCAAATTTAGTTTACTAAAATTAGTATGATTGAATTTTTTATTAACATGCTGGAATTGATTGATCTTCTAGAAGATGTCTTGAATTACGAAAGCGACCTTGCGTAAACCTAAATCTGCGCTAGGTTTGTAAATTGCGAACCACGGAGACTCGGTAAAAAAACTTTTGATAAAAAAGATAAATTTGTTATGCGCGCGCGTTATTGTCGAATATTTGTTATCGCACGAGAGAGTACAACTGTCATGAGCGAGTCTCCTGCTATGGATGTTTCATACGTCAAACAAAATCAACGCGAGTTTCAAAGATTTGCCACTTTGTTTAAACGAAGAATCATTTTCAATAAATTATCAACTTATTTGAAAAAAAGAAATAAAAACAAGAAAAAACAAATAAGAACTGGTTGTTTCATTGGGATCCATGGTTGAGTTTTTATTTTAATTTGAATTGTCTAATTGTAAGGCAACTTCAGTTCTGTTTATAGACGAGGTCTTTTGACAGCTCGCAAAATGCAACGGCGATGTGTGGGCTGGACTAGAAAACGATTCATCACGTTTATCAGTAACAGCAAATTAAGCTGAGTCCCTCTTAGGAGCTTGACCCGCTGCCCTCAAAATTTCAAGTGCAACATTTACATTTTGGTCGTCAAGTACACGATGAACAGCGAAATGGAACAAATGGAAGTTGAAGCGGATCCGAGTATTGACAATAACAACAATGTGCTCGGTCAGTGCCAGAGCAATTTGAACCTGCTGGTTCCAAGCATCAGCAGCGAACACTGCAGAGCCCAATTCCTTCAGTCTCTTTACGAGCTCAGGTGCGACAACGTGCTCTGCGACGCTGTCATCAAACTGCACGACGGAGGCGTCTTTCCCATTCACCGAATCATCTTGTCTGCTTGCAGTCCTTATTTCAGGTATTTTATTTCATATTTAAACAACAAATTTACTATTGATCAATTATCATTTTATACTTTTCACTAAATAAGATTAACATCAACAGGACACTCTTCACAACAACTCTACACTTACAAAGAAGAACGGAATTCAGCCTGCCCGGTGTAGACAGTGACGTAATGAACCAACTTCTGAATTATGCTTATTTGCGTTACGTCAAACTCACCCACGAGAACGTGTGCAAATTATTCGTCGCCGCTGATTATCTCAGCATTTTAGGCATCTTGAAACTGTGTTGTAAATACGTAAGGCTCAATCTGACCCCGGAAAATTGTATCAGCGTAATGAAATTTGCCAAGGAGTATGTCTGCATCGATCTGGAAATCGACGTGCACAATTACGTGATCAGGCACTTGCCAGAGGTATATAATTGTATTTTTTTTATTTATTTTATTTTTCCTGTCTATTCAATAATTTATTATTAATCGTGGTAACGAATTGTGGTTGAAATTGTACGACAGATCAGCTCACGAAATTCGGATATCCTAAGCTTATCCCTGGAAGAATTATTGACGATAATCAGTGCTTACAATCTGAATGTAAAGAGCGAAGAGGTGGTATGGGAACTGATAGTCAAATGGATAGACGTCGATCCGGAAGCGAGAAAGAAGCATATCGTAGAACTTATGAAGAACGTGCGGTTGGGTCTATTGCACACGCAATACTTTTTGGAACGAGTTCGCGGTCACCCTTATGTGACCGGGAACGAGGAGTGCAGGCCCATCATCATTGAAACGCTTAAATTCCTCTACGACCTCGAGATGATCACTCTGAAAGACGGCGACTTCATGACGCCAGAGATAGCCCGACCGAGAGTACCCCACGAAATCCTGTTCACGATTGGTGGCTGGTGCGGAGGCAGTGCCACTAATTTCATCGAATCCTATGACACAAGGGCTGACAGATGGATCAAAGTAAACTACGAAGCTACCAATCAACACTCATTGTAAATTCAATTTTCATCCAACAAATCCAACTAATCAGGTGGCTGAGGTAGATCCTGGACCTCTGAGAGCTTACCATGACACAGCGGTAATTGGTTTTGATATCTACGTGATCGGAGGGTTCAACGGCGTCGAGTGTTTCAACAGTTGTAGAAAGTTTAACGCTGTGACCAAAGAGTGGTCGGAGATTGCACCGATGTATTGTAAAAGGTTTCGGGTCCTTGTTTTGACACCGACTGATCAACTGGAATTGAACTTATTTAAATGTTTTATCGTCTAGGGCGTACGTGAGTGCTGTTGTACTTAACGATGTAATCTACGCTTTAGGAGGTTCGAATGGGCACTATAGGCAAAAATCAGCCGAGAAATATGATTACAAGAGAAATCAGTGGACGCCAATAGCAAAGATGAATTGTCGTAGATCAGACGCCAGTGCAACGACCTATAAGAGTACTTTGTTTTACAAACAAACTGAATGATAATGCTTCACATGTTTATCCGTTCAAATGTGTTCTTTCAATTCTTTTTACATTTTGTCTTACTGTTAACTCAATGTATTAAAATTCTTGCAGATAAGATTTATATAACCGGAGGATTCGACGGGATGGAAAGCTTGAACTCTGTAGAAGTCTATGATCCTGAGACCAATCAGTGGACACTTATCGCTCGTATGCGATCGTACAGGAGCGGTTGCTCGTGCATCGCTTATAATGATCACATCTACGTTATTGGTACACCTTTTTGCCCTTTTATTTGTTCATTATGATTTAGCAATAAATGTTACAAATTCTGATAGGCGGTTACAATGGAACGTCAAGATTATATACCGGAGAGAAATACAATCCGGTGACTCGCACCTGGTCTTCCATTCCTGATATGTATACTGCTCGAAGCAACTATGCTATCGCAGTCATTGATGACATGATTTTTGTTATGGGTGGTTATAACGGCACCACCACTGTCTGTCACGTTGAGTGTTACTGTGCGAAGAATAATGAATGGTACACGTCTCGAGCTTTAATTAATTTTTTTTTTTTTTATAAAAAGTTTCAATGTAATTGTCGCGCAATTTTAGGTACGAAGCGACAGATATGAACCTGGACCGGTCTGGGCCGTCAGCTTGTGTAATTATGGGCCTGCCAAATGTGTCAGATTACATTCACAAACACCGCGAACGTCTTATGGAAGAAAAACGACAAAAATTACTTGCACTAGGGAGGCAGCGCGTACAAATGCAGTCCCGCTATATACAAGACAGCATTCCCACAGGCCAGCATCGTTTGTTCCCTTATCTCCAACAATGAACCAATTCAATCGTGTATCCTAATACTAATCGTAACGTTGGGACTTTTTGGTTTGCAAAATTAAAGGAAGTAGACAGAATATGATTAAACGATTAAAGTATATTAGAGTTTCTTGTTTGTATATTATTTTACAAAATATTTACAAGAGTATTTTACAAGGTTTGAGAACATATATTCTGATTTAAAATATTTACAATTAAAAGTCGATTTAGTATCAGATAAGTGAGATGAAAATTGACATTTAAGAGAGCACAAACGATTAAGATCTGAAAGATCAGACTTTCAAACCGCTTATGTGATACTTATTCGACACAATTTCAACAACAATACATGTCTTCTCTTTTGTAATGTAAAACATGATCATAAAATGAAGAAAAAACATGAACAATCGGAATTAAATAAACACGCGATGAAATGTACAATCAGTCTTAAAAAATTCAGGTGATGTACTCGTAAGATTGACGACAAATTTTGAAAGGCTAGTGATTAATTAACATTGCTAATATTTACAATATAATACAGTGATAAGCAGAACCGATCACAAATTTGTAAAAATCAGGTTGGCAAATTTTTGCCTATCGTTTGGTTGAATTGATCGAAAGTCAAGCCACCGTGTCGGAACCAAGGCCAGAGGATCCGACTGTTGTAACACTCAAAGAAATCGGCGAACATTTCTCTTCTGCATCCCAGGTCTTCTTGGAATATCGTGTTCTCAGGTCGGCCGTTGTAAAAATACATCTTCTCCTGCGAGTAGCTCCAGTTTCTCGTGTAGCAATTGCTGGTGAACTTGAAGAACATCATAGATCCAGGAACGAAGAAGTAAGGGGACTCGGGGTCGACCTTAGTGTTTAGCTCATCTTTGGATATCACATATCCCATTCTCTGTTGATTTTTACCCTTCATCTGGACTTGTCTCAGGTTGAACTGATGTTTGACATTTCTTTTGAGCGAGACTACGTTTTTGGCTCGAACGGGGATGCCGCTACTGTTATCTACAACACCCCACATGGCACTGCACATCATTTTGACTCTCATGTTGCGCTCTTGCAATGAGAGTTCATTCAAACTTCTGCCATTGATTATGTAAGCGTCGATGATGTGTAGCGTCCTTCTCTTCATCTGGCCGGCACCCTCGCGATTGTACTCGGTCACCACTTCGGCGTAGACAACCGTAGCCTGGGGCAGCGCGATCTCTTCAATCTTCGTCCACCCGGTGGGATCACATCGGTAAACTTTGTTGCCGCCCAGGCCGACGTAAATCGATGGCGCGCACTCTGGCGGGGAATTGTCCGGGTCGTACTGAAGCACTGTGTAACAAAAACTGTACGGGAAATTCAGCAGGTTGAGATTCGAGCCGCTGAGAACTTTGGGTCGCTCTGGCGAGAGGTTGCGAACCGCGTACTCCTTGTTCAAGAACTCTTCGAGGGACGGCGATTTGAAGTCCATGCGTTTAACGTTCGACGGCACGTTCCAAAGATTCAGACACTGCATGCGAATGTCAGCCTGTCGGCGTTCAACGAGGTTCTTGTTTTCACAGTAGTAGGCGATTTTGACCAACCCGGTGATCTGTCGACGACCGAGCTCATCGTTCGAATTTCTCAGATAGTCGTAGAAGTTGAGGTCGTCCTTCAAGTACTCCATGGGCACGAGGTCAATGACGTCCCTCATGGGGTCATTTTTAAGCAACATCTTGTTCACTTTGAAGAGATACTGCTCGATTCCAGCGGTATCCGGTCGTTTGCCCCGGCAAACGAGATACCTCTCCGAATTTGCGGGCCGAGATGTGTTGGGTTTGATGATGGAGACGGTGTCAAAAGCTCGGTACATCAGGTAGACGAGACCAGCGCTGAACGGCGTGAAGATGTCGAAGAGTTTAGTCACAAAGTGGCCGCCCTTTCGAACGATCATGAGCGCAACGAGACACTCGCACAGGTACAGTTGTTTGGACAGGATCTCCTGGATATTTTCTTTGCCCTCGACCGAAAATCCACCATCAGCCATCATGAAGTGGACACCAAGTCCATTGGTGTGCTCCATAATGACGTCTTTGAAGGCCTGCTGATTCTCTGGCAAAAACACGTCGCCCTGTTTTTGCAGATCGTCAGAAGGGCCGTAGTAAGGATGGAAATTTTCCGTTGGTCCGGCAAGGAAATCCTCCAGCTTGAAATCGTTCATCCGCTTGAGCGTGAAACCGAAGCCTTTGACCTTGAGTTGTTTCCTCCAGAGTACGTATTCACTGAAGCCACCTGGGCCAGCGCACACGTCGGCGAAGTAGATGAGTTCGTTGGAGTGCGTTTTCGGAGGGTCGGTGAACATGAAGTCGCACATCTTGTCGATGTTGGCCATCTTCAGAGCTGCTCGGTTTTGGAAGAAGGCATTGCGTAACGTCTCGAACGGGTTCGACCTTGTTCGTGCGTTGCGCATCTCGTACTTGTCCAGACAGTCGAAGACGGATTTTGATTTCAGGATCCCCCTCAGGATGTCAGGATTGCAAAATTGTGTCTCATCGTCTATCGTCAACTTTTGCTTTCCTGTAATCATAATAATCATATTGATTAAACATTTGTATATTTAAACTCAAATTCTTTTTTAAGAAATAATTATTCAATATTTTATTTAATTTCTCAGAACAAAAGATAACTTTATTTTTAATTTAAACTTTTTTTGTTTTGATACGTTAAATTTTTCTTTGTGAATAAACTTTTTAGAATAAAATATATTTTTTGCATTTTTGATATTTACCTAATGTCATCCAGCGTTTGATGTCGGAGTACTCCAAAGTGTCGTGGTCCGAGCAATGGATCCACTCCATGGATTCCTCCAACTCGATGATTTCGTCATTAGGATTGAACTGTTTGACAGCCTGCTCGAGTCCAACAAATTGGAAACCCAAACCTCGTCTGCCTTTTTGTTTGGATGCTTCGATCGGCTCGGCAATACCCTGCTCGTGCTTTCCTAGTCCTTTTCCCTTGTAGGCCATGTTTTTCATCATCCTCTGAACCTTGGGGTTCATCTGGAATCCCACCGGTTCCGCCTCGTACTCCGCTTTCCTCTTTCTCGATGACTTCTTTGACGATGAGTTGAACCCGGAATCGAATTCCGGTCGGAAGTTGTCCACGTCATCTTCGGAGTTATGCGCGGAATACGAGTCTTGTGCGAGGTCGTGCAGCGTTGCGTCGGACTCCTCGTCGGATTTGTGGCTGATGTAATTACAGGCTGGAGTGTACTCCACATGCTGCTCTTGTTCGTGCTCACTTTCGGAGTCCGACGAGATGAACAGGTTCTCGGACTGGTATCCTCCTGATGACCCGTCCATGTTTCTGAAACAAAACCCAATGATCAGTTAGATTTGTTTGTCGACAATTTTTTTTTCAATCTGTCAAATATCTTGGCAGATGTATGGACAATATTTTCGTGAGTGACAGTAAAAAATTATTCGAATAAGATTGAAAACATGATAAAAAGCATGGAAACCGGATGAAACTTTCAATAATACGTTTTGACAGTTGAAATGTTAACGCGAAGTATCGGAAGTTGAGATGAGGTTAGGTGCGCAGAGAAACAACAAAGTGACGTTTTTTGTTAAAATATAGCTTGAATTTGACAGGATTGAAATTATTAAAAACAATGCACCAAGTTAACCTCACTTTTGAAAAGTTAATGATGAAACACAATTTTACTTACGTTTTAAAAGTCGCTGCTTCTGTTTTTAGTGGCACAAAAAATCGTTGACACAGTTTTAATATCTACAAGTAGATACGCTGATTAACTCTCGACTTTTCGGTTGCATGAAAACAAATAGCGATTGTATTCGTAACACGCAAATAACTGATTGACTTGAAAGTATTATTTCCGCACAGAAAAAATACACTTCACACGTTGACTTATTCACTCGGGCGAACTGACCGAACTGACACACACAGGCTCCGTCTGCTGTATTTAAGCAGCGCCATGCCACGCCATCTAGGTTGGTGGCTTCAACCAATGAGCTTCTTACCCCCACCTGGTAACTTTACCCCACTTTTATCAAAAATTTTACGAATTTTTATTTGGAGTCTATTTTTCATATAAAGTAAAAACAACAATATTTTTAATTTACATTAAAAATTGTTCACATTTGTTATTAAAATTATTTATTCATTGAAAACGTGAAATAAATCGAGCAATCATGAAAAAAGTTTATATTAGAAAAAAATTAAAATAATGATTAATAACGACATTAATAATAAATATGACACATAACGAATATGAATTATTTTTATTGTTTCAAAAAATATGGAAAATTGGTATAGTTGACTTGAAAAAGTTTGTCTCTATAATTTAAATCAAAAAGTGCCGCTGCGACAGAATAAAGAAAACAATATTAAATATAAACATTTTTTTAACATTTTTTATTTGAATCATTGTATAGAAAAACTTTTAATAAAAATCAAACGTTTCATTTATGATAAAAACAATGACGATATAATTTTCTATACATCCTGAATAAAAAACGTCTCGATTTAATAAAAAATGTAAAATTTAATAAAAGTTGTTTTAAAAAATAGTTTTTAATTTATAGTATCTTTCGAAAACAAATTTAAACAATTCAAATACAACATTCTTAGGTGTGACATCGGATCCTTCATTTTCTTTTATATAAAAAATGATTTCCATTGAAAAATATATAAATTTTATTTAAGACCATTGAAAATAGTGCATTATTCACTTTTTTGAACAATTCGAAAGATTCTTTATTAATTTACTAAATGCACGTTTCCACTAGTGTTTCAGTTTTCACAACGTTTATATTATAAAAGATATTTAAAAAAAGACATATTAATAATTCGACCTGGAACAAAAAATGTGTCGACTAATTTAATCAATTGGTATTTTTTATAAAAGTTTTTTTTTTTTTTTTTTTCATAAATGAGAGGCATTATTATAAAAAGAGGAAATAAAAATAATAAAATAATTGATGACTAAAAAAATCTGATCAGTAATTTGGATATTTTATTCTGTTTTGTTGTTATTTTTTATATAAAGTTGTTATTTAATATCAGTAAAGACTAAATATTAATCTTACAAACCATCTGAAAATATTTTTTTCAAACAGAAATATTGAGTCATATCTACATCAGAGCTGTAATTTTTTGGGGAAATTTTGGAATTGGAAGTGAAAAGGAAACAGTAGCGAAATGGTTTTTCTTGTAATATTGTCATGAAAATTGAAACCGCATTAAATCGAATTCAAAAAGTCCCATAAGTTAGGAATATTTCAAAAATAGTCATAGATAACTCTATTCAAAATTATTAGAACGTGTGTAAAATAAAAATAAAAGTAATTATATTGTCATTATGAACCTATGTCCAGTACCTGTAACTCAAGTATCTCACCCTCTAAATTCCAGATAAATGCTAATTAGTTACGCCTAAGTTAGATATCAAAACAAAGAAATACATTAAACTACTATACTATTTTAAGAGATATTTTCAGTAGCTATTAATCCCTTTTTGGAATTTAATCACAGTAAAATCTTAATCCTCAGAGATATGATTATAAATTAAAATAATTCGTCTTTTTACAAAATTTGTACAAGTACATACGTACGTGTATGGAAAATTTGTTTTTTACCTTTCAATTATAAAATAAAATTTAAACCAAAAATTGAAATTATATATGCAAATACAACAATGAAAAGTCAATTTTTCTTTTCGCATCATAAAAACTGTTTAATATATAACTTCAGTTATATATTTTTGTCACCTCTCTAATAAACCAAATGGTTTCATCGAAAGATTTGTAAAAATACTACTTATTTATATAATCATATCTTTAAAAAATGACGTATTGTTGTGATCAAAATCTAAAAACAAGATATAATAATCACTGAAAATATCTACTGTATTGATACAGTAGTTCTCAATGTATTTCGGTGCTGCTATCTAACTTATAGGCATAATAAGTTAGCTTATCGATGGCTATACTGGGTTTCATACCTGATTTGCGAGTTTCGGGAACAAGTTCATGATGAGAATATAATTACGTTTGTTTGTATTTTGGCACGCGTTCTAATAATTTCTAATAGGATTATCTATACGAGTATTTTTGTAATAATCCAAAATAGCAGAATTCCTTTCCCCAGTAAAATTTACATGGAATGAAAATAAAACCAAAGTTTCAATACTTTGTGGATATTACAAAAATACTCATCGGTAATCCTATTCAAAACTATTAGAATGTGTGCCAAAATAAAAACAAAAGCAATTATATTGCCATCATTAACCTGTACCCGGAATCAGTAAGTCAGGTATCCCGCCCTTATTCATTGATAAGCTCATTCGTCACGCCCAAATTAGATCACAAAACTGAAATACATTGAACTACTAAATTGTTCTGGAATAATTGTTCAATTTGTCATTTAATTTATTTTATTTATTTATTTATTTAAAATATTTTAAACTTATATAAAAAGATCGAAAGTATTATCTCCATTTTGATTTCATGAATTCGTAGAAAAATCAAAAATACTCCTATTACTATTATAAATAAATTTCATTGAATCTTATTTTACTAAATTTTTTATCACAATCATTTTTTTGTGTATCAAAAATCATTTTTTGTTGAAACAAGAAATTTTTTGAAATCTCTGAATTTTGAATGATGTAAAACATATCCGGACTTTACAACTAGCGCTTCAATGTCGCAGCGGTCAGCGGCGCAACCTAAACATGCTCCGAAATCTCGAGTGCGTGACTCGTGAGTTGGCGCATGCGCGTGGCATGCGTGGCGTGGGTCGTTCATATTTCCACCTGTTTTAAGGCGTACGATAATTCATAATGGTGGATTTGACAACGCTGCTGATTATATAGCGAGAGCGTGAATTGCCCGTGGTGCCCTGCCGAAACCGCTTCGTCGCCATGTCCAAGAGCAAGCACCAGTGCACGTCCGACGGCCTGGTCCCGATCAAAAGCAAGGTGAGCGTCTGGCGCTTTCCAAAATGCGCGCTCTCTTTTCACGCGCACTCTTTTTTTTGCTCCAGCACTTGCAATTCGTCTTTGCAATTCTTCCATCTCAATTTCCCATTCAACCAATTGTTTCCTCGCTTCACAAAAGTCTCGCCTCGATCGCCTCGATTGCATCCTCATCCTGTTATTATTGTTGCACCATCGCTTTCTACAACACTTGACACTTGTCATTTTGCTCCAACAACACATGAGTTTCACTCGATTATTCTTCCTTCCGCTTTCCCTTTATCTTCTTTCTTTTTTACTTTTCATTTAATTACTATTCTCAATTGGTCCATCTATCGATTAACATTTTCAATTTTAATATTCCATTTTTGTGGTCAACTTTTATTTCAAGATAAAAATTGTTATAACAAGTGGAGATCGAATGGCCAAGTTGTGAGATGATAAATACAGTGAATGCGCGTGAGTCATTGATAGTGTTTCGGATGGAATGAGTTTCGCGATAGTCGTTTTGCATTCGCAATTGACAGGTTGGATCGGTTTTGGTTCGTTTAAATGGTGAATTGAGATGGAAGATATTTTATCGCTGAAAGTGAATAAATAAAATGAAATAAAACATTTTATATCACCGAAGAACAAATTGATTGTAGGTTCAGTGATTCTTGTTAGCGTTGATTCAAGCTGAATAATTGATAATTAACAGCGATTAACAATTCGAATCAAATTTGTTGGCACGTGAAATTGATTGTTTCCTTGTTTTGTTGTTACAGTTTGAAGCAGACATAATTAGGTTTTCAATATGGACGCCGACACTCATGAATTACGAGGAATTCAAAAATTTGCTGGCAGAAAGGCACGGATTCAGTGCAGATTTCAATTTTTTAATTTGGTATACAGACCCAACGGACGGCGATTTATTACCAATCAACAATGATAACAATTTTGAAAGAGCACTGCTCGCAGCACGACCATTGTTACGTATATTTTTACAGAGAAAAGGTAATTAAAAATCGTTCTATTATTTTTTTTTTAACACATACAAAGATTCATTTGGATATGATTAATTTTGCAGGAGAAAGATTGGAAGATATAGCAGTCAATGGAACACACACATTGAAACCGAAAAATATAATTTCAAGTATCTTGGGTGGTACGCCAGCCAAGCCGAAATCTTTGGCTATTTCAAACCCACATGATTTTAGACAGGTAACTTGTGCAACTTAGTTTTGCATCGCTGAATCGGCCAATTCTTATTACCCGCGACGAAACTGTCTATAAATGTCTCATTTTAAACATTGTTTAGGAATTGTTAGCAATTGTGACTCAATAACTTGCGAAAATTGCTGTGATAACTGTGATAACAAGTTTCATTCATCTTATCCGCTGCGCCAAAGTTGTCTTTAAAGTAGAAAATATTTTGCAAAAAATATTTTGCATAGAATTTTTACAAAACATTTTGTAAAAACAATTTCTTAACAAATTTTGAAATGGATGAATGTGATTCTGGGCGTTTCTCACAAGGGTAATTGATTTAATCAATTGATTGCTATACTAATCTTGGAATTGTTTTGACAGGTATCTGCAATTATTGATGTGGACATATTGCCTGAGACGTGTCGGCGGGTACGTCTGCTGAAGCACGGGTCGGACAAGCCTTTGGGTTTTTACATAAAAGATGGCGAGAGTTTTCGTGTGCTGCCTTCATCAGCTGGCGGTGGTATTGAAAAAGTTCCGGGCGTCTTCATTAGTCGACTGGTGCCGGGTGGCCTTGCTGAAAGCACAGGCCTTTTAGCTGTCAATGATGAAGTATTAGAAGTCAATGGTATCGAAGTTTTAGGCAAAACGCTAGATCAGGTGACCGACATGATGGTTGCCAATTCGTCAAATTTAATTATAACCGTCAAACCAGCGAACCAACGGGCGGCAATGATGGCCCCACGCCGCGGCTCATTTTCACGCAACAGTCAGTTATCTTCTGGTAGCCATCATTCGACACAGAGCGTAGCAACCGCCAGCGACGAAGAAGACGATGAAATTGTAGATTTAACGGCTGTTACACCAAAGCCTCAGCAAACTTATAAAAGGTGCAATTTTCACCCAATTTCAATCATTGAAAATCAAATTCAACATTCAACAGTTTTGTTCAACTACATTTTGTTGTTACAGCTTTTCAACATCGCAAACAGAGGACGCGACGGATTCTTCCTCTCAGGAACACCACACGCAGCATCAAAGTAATCAAATCCAGTTTGATAAAATTCAATTTGATAAACATGTCTTACATCTATAGTAATCCGAAAAACTTTCGCAACAGGTTATTGTACTTAAAATCAAATTTGTAGTATCGCTTTTTGGACAGTACTTAATACTTCGGATTTGTTTCATTGGTTATTAAAATGAAACACATTTGTTCCATCGAAACAAAAATGCAAGTATGAGAAATAAGCTGACAAAAAAGTATGTTTAAGCGGTGCTGAATGCGATCAAACGTTAAATTTGATGAGGCAAAGTCAAATGCATTTTTATTGCTTCTTTTTGTTTCTCAAGTTTTCAATAGAAAACCTGTTTGTCTTTCTTTTTTTTTTAATATAAATGTAATTATTTTGTCGTTCGATCAGATTAGCGTTTATTTATACAGTATCAGCATCAATTGAGAGACAATTGAAAGGTGATACATCCAATAAACGCGTGCATTGATTGACACACAAAAATGACTGAATTTTTACTAAACAGTATATGTATCCGACTTGTGTGTATATTCCAAATGTTATGTTAAATGAATTCGCGAGCATTGTCTCTCTCTTTTTCTCTCTCTTCGTTAATCGAACCGATTTATTTTAATTGAAGCATTTTTAAACACTACTTATTGATGGGTTCACAGCGTCAGATTGTTATTTAAGTACTTAACAACCCACGTCGTGGTTTACATTTCTTCATTTAAAAACATTGTATACTTTGCGCTGTTACGGAGATTTTTTTAAGATGTAGTATTAATGTAACTTAATCATATCCAAGCAAACGAATTTAAAAAGAAAAACCCTTCACATCGTCTAGTTGAACAAATTGAATTGCAAATCTGCGTTTGAAAGGAGCAGAACTGTCTTCCTATGGTATAATATTTTTTGAATGCAAAGGCGAATCAAAATGATTGGATAAATTGCACCGGAGGGTTTTTTTTTGTCAATATTTATTATACTTAAATTAATTAAACAAAAAATTATGTGCCTTCTCAAACGAGACAGTGCCTTGTCCAAGCATATCAGATTCAATTATATTTAGAAAGCTCAGATTGATAAGTTAAATGAAAGCGAACTCATATAGAGGACAAATGAATGAAAAAAACTCACTAGTTAATCAAAGTTAATTGACATGAAATTGTAAATAATTGATACAACGCATTCGAATATGTTTTTACAAGCAATCGAACCTTTGTCGAATGTAACTGTAAATATATACATTTTATTGATTGACGCGACAACGAATTCCATTGTATTGTCTCGTGTGTAATCAATCGGCGAGAGCAATACATGCGAAATTCTTATCAATCAATCAGGAGAATTTTTTTATAACTAACCAAATGAAACAATGAAAACGTTTGCGCGAGAAAAATCAAATGTTTGTGTATTATTATTGTAAACGAGTACCGGTCAAAAGTATTTCAACTTTTTTACTCTGTTATTAAGCTACGTGGAGAAGCGTTTTGAAAGTAATAAAAAAAAAGAAACTGTTGAACAAAAATTCAATAAATTGTATTCGATAACTTCCATAAATTGTACAGCGTTAGCAAAAATGAACGTCCAGACAAATGCCCAGGGTGTTGTTAAGCGAAATGGTGTATTTTTAATGTAAACAAGTACTTAAATTATTCCGTCATGTATTTTTGTAATCAGTGCGATTTAACAGCACATTCCGTTCATTTCTGTTAAAACGACGATTATGATGTTGAAGTTTATGAATTCTAATCTCTCATTTATATGTTACTTGTTATCGAATTCACTTAAGTACTAAAATCTAAAGTATCCATATCTATGATCTAAATGAACTTGAGACAATATATAAAACGTTTTTCAAATATAGATTGGGCTCCCCCTCTTTCTCTCTCTTAATTCACCTTTGTCATCCCTCGCTTTTGTTAATGTAATTTAGAATCATATCCAATATTATTTTTCCTATCTTTATTCTGTTCATTAATTGATAGTTGTTCATTCGAGCATGTTGGCTCAGAACCGTTGCTTTTCCATCTATTAATAATAATTTGATTACGAAATGAGTCACTTATGAAATGTCAAATGTAATTGTAAAATTATCAAATCACGGCTGAATTCACTGGGTCAGATGTTTGATTTTGTAAGTTTACAACAAACAAATGACAATTATTTTAATATCATTGTCGATCATTATGGAGTTTCAATTTAATTGAAACAATAGATTTTGACGGATCTTATCGACTTTATTTTTGGCTTATCGTGAACAAAGAAATTAGTTTAATAATACGTTTCAAGTTGGGGGATAACTATTTCATGCAGTTTTACACGTTGTTTTGAGATGTCTGGGTCTGGGATTAACAGTGGATTGAGTGTCGGATTGGTACCGGTTAAAAGCAAGGTAAATCATACGCTACCATCATAAGTACTCACTCTCTCCGTTTTATTACATTCCCTTTTTTTTTGTTTTCTTAATTAACAGTTCGAGGCAGACATTTTAAGATTTTCCTTGCGTTCTAACAAGTCTATCGGATATGAACAATTTAAGAAATTGCTGGCGGAAAGACACGGGTTCGATTCAGTTTCGTGTTTTTTGATTTGGTACGCAGACCCTAATGATGGAGACTTGCTACCAATTAACAATGACAGCAATTTTGAAAAAGCGCTCGTGGTTACACGTGTCTTGCTTCGTATCTTTCTACAAAGAAAAGGTAAAATTTTGATCCAACTTATACATAAAAAATTTTTAAATTAAAATTCTTAAAATATATAAGAAAACAAAATTTTTTTAATGTGTTCATTGCAGGTGAAACATTTGAAGACATGACAAAATCTGGTACATTAGATAGAAAGAAGAAAAAATTAAGTTCACTGAAATTATTTGCAAAATACAATTTTATTTCCCCGCCTAAGGATTTTCGAAAGGTACTGTTAAATAAAAGTTGGTACAGATGTTTTCTAAGACAGAAGGTTTAAATTTTGTTGTATGCAAATTTTTTGTAGATCTGTGCCATTGTAGATACTGACATTGTACCGAAAAGCTGTAGAAGAGTTCGGCTGATGAAACGGGAAAGTGATAAACCGCTTGGTTTTTACATCAGAGATGGTGCAAGCTGCCGTATGATGGCTTCTGGCGTCATTGAAAATGTGCCTGGAGTTTTTATCAGTCGAGTGATCCCTGGAGGTTTGGCCGAAAGCACCGGTCTTCTCTCCGTTGGCGATGAAGTTCTAGAAGTTAATGGAATCGACGTTTTAGGCAAATCCCTTGATCAGGTGCAATTAAAAAAAATTTTTTTTTCAAATTTTCAATAACAAATTTTATATGAATATGAAATAATTTTTGAATTATTTACTTTTTCGAGTTTTTTTTTTATTTTGAGGAATAATATTTATGATAATTATTTTGAATTATTGATGAATAATTTGTATCAATTAAAACCCGAAATAATTTCTAGGTGACAGACATGATGGTGGCAAATCTCTCGAACCTGACAATAACAATAAAGCCGCACAACGATTTGCTCGCTATTTCTCGTGGGAGCTCGTTTTCAAGTGCAAGTGCAAAGAGTGCTTCTTCGAAGAGATATGAGCAATCGGAACAAAACTCAGTTACCGAAAACGAAGAGGATGACGATCTGATAAAAATTTATCAAGTGTAATTGTTTGATAAAATCAAAAGTTTGTGCAATACTCTGATATTCGAATTTCGTCATTTTTTATATAATTTATTATTACATAAGAGATTTTGTTTGTTAATCCATCAGATAAAAATTCAAAGTTTAATTAAACTTATTCAATTATTCGTAACGTACCGAGAGTCAAATGAAAAATGGTTGGATAAACAAAAGATATGATAACCAATTGTACAGACTTCTATAACGAAGTAAAAAATAAATAATAAACTTATATAAAATAATTAGTATTAAAATTCGACCGACTTTTTGACATTTATTTTTATTACAGATTTTTATTACAATGAAGATTCAGTTGGTTCTGTACATTTAGTTGTTCTGTTTTTAAATGTGTAATGAATATTCGTGTAATTTTTTTTTTTAAATTTTATATATTATGTGTATTTTTTATTGTAATTAATTTTATTTATTGTATTATCTTTGTGTATCAATATTATAACAAAAAAATATAGTTCAATTTCTGTAAAAAATTGATTACAAAATCGTATTAGTTCTGATTTTTTGCCTGGTTGAAATTGGTGTATTGAAAAATGTTAATTCAATTGGACGGGAAATAGTGAAATTGTATATTCCAGAATGAAACCAGAGCGCTCCTTGGTGCATATCGTTATCTTAACTTTGACTGAGATATGTCGCGGTAAACATTAACATAATTCTCTCAATATTTGAGTGAAAATCCGTCAAACATTACGTGTGTCACACATAGGAGCACGCGTTATCTCAAAAGTGACTAGCTCATTTCAATCGCGTCTATTGCGCGAGTTCGACTACCGTGTGCGTGGCTAGTATATATTAAACATTTTCAACTCGTCCGATATCGCTTCACACACGCCTAATGCCCGCCTGATAAAATCACTGATAAAATCAATTCTTGTTTCACTAATACAGTGGCAGACGCGCGCGACGGTTCATTGTCACGTATATCATAAAGTGCAGCTTCAAATTATGCATTTTACTGATGTTACACAAACCAATTTTAATTTGCTTGCGTATCGCAATGTACTATAATTATGATTTTCAAAAAGTTATACAGGATTAACAAATTGTAAGTCAATTTTATTTATAAACTATAGTATAAAGTTTTGTTAATAAAAATGTTCAACTTTAATAAGGTTCTTTCATTTTTATCTTTCTAAATTCATCAGTCTAGACTAGATTTTTTTTTCTTATAAAAAAGTCACCCCTCGTATATGTTATATACGTATTTAGTAAGGGAGATAATTGCGACATGTGTGATGAAACAATTTTTTCTTACTTTTTCAATAATTTCAATCGTAAATTTCAATTTCTAAATTTTACTTCTAATTATCAATAATTTGTCATAATTACTCTAAAATCCTCCTACTCTGTTTTCTTTTGCAATTTACTTTGCTAATTAAGGGCTAGACTGTGTATCAAAAAGTTTATAATACAAAATTAATTATTTGGAATTAGACTAGGAAAATTAAAAGTACAGTTAAAGTTGATACTTTTATATACCGAGTTTGATTTAAGCTTGGAATTTGGTCTCAGTTAGTCAAACTCCGGAGTTCGAGCTCGGTCATTTTTAAGTAGGATAGGGTATGTTAGTATTATTTCAGCGGTGTCTGTGACAACACAACGTGCGCTTTATGACAACAAAGTGCAGCAAATTTAAACCTGGCTTTACGAAAATAAAGACCGGATAAATTTCAAAAATGAGTGTCTGAAAAGATTGTGAATTTGCAATTGAGAGTGCGTGTTTTTTTTTAATCACCCGAAAACCGTCTGATGGAAGTCTTAAACAAAAATTGCAATCGCAAGAATTTAAGGTTAATCACATCATTCCGCATTTATGAAACACACTTAATAAACTGTATATAAATTCGTCATTGTCAGCTGCAATGAGTGTGCACAGAGAAATCATATGATTGTTTGATGTTTCTTTTTGTACATTGTCAGAAGGAAATTTCCGGATAAAATAACAAGCGCTTAAGAATTGAAAGCTGAAAAATATTATTATCAGTATTATTTGCGACAAGATAATAAATTTGCTCTCAGTAAAGTCAGAAATAAACACGCGCGATTACAACAATAAAAAATTGTTCTAGTAAATAAAATGCGTCTAACAATTTTGTGTTCACTTCTCGTTTTTTGCATTTAATAATAACCATGATTACAGTTGTTCAACCCGTTCCGATGGAATTGTTTTTATTTTTTCTCAATGATTCGTAACTTTTTATTTTCAGACTAATCGTTTATAGTCACTTAAATGATACTTAAGCAAAAAGAGTTATTAGCATTAATAAAACCAAGGAAACGACGAATTTTCCATAAAGGTGAATAAGTGAATTACTTTTATGTATACGAAAAATACCAACATACAGACGAGCGCATTTTAACATGAACTGGTGATTAAATGAACGTTCATTTTAATTGCAGATAAGTCGTATGCGCTTTGAAATAGTTCAAGTTGATTGGCTGAAACGAAAGCAGGAAAATGGACTGGGAAAAAAGGAGCGCCAAGAAAAACCCTCGCGCTAATGCCAATCTCCTATCTAAGCTCAGTTTTTTGTAAGAATCATATTATACAGCTAGTGCTCGCCTTTATCCGCTTTTTAATCTTTCGTTTGATCTTGAACAATGCGAAATCCATACCAAGTTTTCCTCTATCTAGGTCAAGGCAAACATTTTTTTCAAGCTCGCGTTTTTTTTGTCCCTCTTTTTTAATATGCAATATAAATTGTCATTAAATTAGAATGAAATATCGTCTGTGCATTTTTACAGTTACCTTTTCCCAGTTTTTCTTCTGGGCTTCAAGAGAGATTTGGTCGAGTCAGACTTGGAGGAATCCCTGAAACAACACAGCAGTGATTATTTGAGCGAAAGAATATGCAGAATCTGGACGGAGGAACAAAAATCGAAATCAAAAAAGGGGAAACCCAGCTTGTTCAAAGTATTATTCAAATGTTTTAAGAAAGACTTTATTTTGACTGGAATCGCGACCATGATTTATCAGCTTGGATCAAGGTGAAGATATCATTTTGTATCAGCTAAATTTAATCATGGAAATAATTTTTGAATTTATAATTTCATAATTTAAAAATAATGCATTTTGGAACAGGATAGCGGAACCGATATGTATGGGAAAAATGTTGAGCTATTTCAGCGCGAAGAGGGATATGAGCAGAGACGAAGCCTCATACTGGGCCCTCGGGCTCATTGTGTGTTTATTTTTCGGCACCGTGGTGTCGCATCATTTAATCTACTATCTCATGCACGTTGGAATCAAGATGAACGTCGCCTGCAGCTCGTTGCTTTACAAAAAAATGTTAAGGCTGTCCATGACAGGGAACAATGACCAGACCACCGTCGGCCAGGTCGAAGATCACAAAATTTCAAAATTACACATCTGTTTGATTTCATTTTTAATTTAATTTTTCTTTCATTGTAACTTGTCTTCTTCAGATGGTGAATCTCCTTAGTAATGACATGAGCCGACTCGAATATTTCAGCAATGACATTCATTGTATCTGGGTAGCACCGCTGCAAATTTTGATAGTCGCTTATGTGATGTTCGATGAAGTTGGTTGGAGTTCTCCTATAGGACTTGCAACGTTGTTCATTTTTCTTATAATACTTGGTAATTTATTTTCATATGACTATTACATTCAATTTCTGATTTTAGCCATTTTACTGGATGATCCCCTTAACTTTTTCAATACCTTTATAATCTAAACTTAAAAATGTCACGATCATTTTCATTTGATTCAATGTTCTACAGGTATAATTGGTAAGAAAACTTCACGTCTCATTCCTGAGTGTGCCTTCAGAACAGACAACCGTCTTCGACTTATGACAGAAATCATCAGCGGCATTCAAGCGATCAAGATGTACGCTTGGGAAAAACCATTTTGTCGTTTTGTAGAAAACTTAAGAAGGTGATGTTTTAGATGAAACTACATACAAAAAGGCAAATAAAAAATTTCCTACTCTATATCTTCTTAATTGATCATTTCTAGGAAGGAAACTAAGTCAATCAAATATATCAACATTTATAATACACTAGGCCTAGCTCTGGAAACGTGCGTGCCCAGATTATGTCTTTTTGTCACAGTCGTGGCCTATGTCTTGCTTGGAAACAATATAACCGTGGAGAAAGCATATCTGGTTATGTCTTATTACAATATCTTGCGATCAACATTGTTCATAATGTTTCCACTGGGTAAAGAAAAACAAAAGAACAGTTTAAATTTTGTTTTGGTTAAAAATATTTCAAAGTATGTACTCATTTAACATCTCTTTTGCAGCCATTCAAAATACGATCGGTGCCCGAGTTTCGGTGAAACGTTTCGAGAAGTTCCTGTCGATAGAAGAGTTACAGAGGTCAACAAAAATCGAGCCCAACAATGAGAAAGCAGCCAACGTGGCCGTGTCATTCCAGAATGTCAGCGCAAAATGGTCGACCGATGCGGACGAGAAGGAGATCCTACAGGACGTCTCGTTCACGGTGAAACCAGGGACTCTGGTCGCCGTTATCGGACAGGTTGGATCGGGCAAATCTAGCCTGCTCCACGTGATCCTTAAGGAACTTGGCTTAACAAAGGGAACTCTCCAAGTCAACGGCAAGATTTCGTACACGTCGCAGGCTTCTTGGATTTTTGCCTCGACGGTCAGGCAGAACATCTTGTTTGGCAATGCCTACGATGAAGAAAGGTTGATAATAACAATTGTGAATAATTGTAAATTCTTTCCAACTCGGATGCGAATTTACAATGGATCATATTTGACATGCATAAACATTATTTTAGATACAACAAAGTAGTGGAGGTGTGTCAATTGAAGCGTGATTTTGCACTCCTGACGTACGGAGACAAGACAGTGGTGGGCGATCGTGGAATAAGTCTGAGCGGAGGTCAGTGTGCGAGGATCAATCTGGCGAGGGCTGTGTACATGGACGCGGACGTCTACCTCTTCGATGACCCCCTGTCGGCTGTGGACGCACACGTAGGCAGGCGAATTTTTGACGAATGTTTCGTCGGTTTTCTCAAAGGAAAGACAATCGTGCTGGTCACTCATCAGATTCAATATCTCAATCACGCGGACCAGATCCTGGTACTAGGCGAAGGCAAGCTGCTGGCCGATGGCACAGTTGGCAACCTGAAGAACTCTGACATCAATCTGATGAAACATCTAGGCACGGAGGATGACCACCAGAACAAAAACCAGTTGGAGGCTGTGATCAAAGATGACGTTAAAGTTGACACCATTCTGGACGACGATTATGACAACAAGAACAAGGAAACGAGAACCTTGGGAAAGATTACCACCGCTGTCTATATGGGATACTTTGGAGCTGTGAAAAGTTGGGCTTTTACGATATTCGTTCTGTTTCTGAAATTCTTTAGCGTGGTAAGATCTAAATTGCCATCGTAAGATGATTTGTGAGGGTAAATTTGGAAATTTATTAATGAGAAACTAAACAAAAATAAAAATTGTTTGCAGTTGACAATTATTGGCTGTGACTTGTTCCTGGCGTTTTGGATAAATGCAGCGGACGAGACGGACTATTTATCAGCGGAAGAGAACGAATGGTACATCATTTACTATGGAGCGATAACGGCCCTCAATGTCGTACTTAATGTCACAGTAGTATTTTTCTTCCACGAGATGTCAATTCGAGCGGCGAGAAATTTGCACGCGGATATGTTCAACAGCATCGTTCGTGCAGTCATCAAGTTTTTCAATAATAATCCGTCCGGGAGAATATTAAACAGGTGAAGTAAGAATTAAGACAAACAAGAAAAGAATAAGAACAAACTTGACCATCTTTTTGGTAACTTTTGCAGATTCTCCAAAGACATAGGGATAATAGATTTTAAACTGCCAATCACAGTGACCGACGTTGCCGAAATTCTCATGTTTTTTGTACTGTCTGTGATTCTTGTTTCGCGCGTCAATCTCTATCTGCTGATCGTCTCTCTGGTGATGGTCATCATCTTTTACTTGATGAGGAAGTTTTACATCATCACCAGTCGCAGTTTGAAAAGACTGGAAGGAATCAGTGAGACATATTTTTGTTATTATTGGTATTATTTTTATCTCTCACCATGATGATAAATTGTAAATTCATTGACAGCACGTTCTCCAATATTCGACCACGTGACCGCTACGGTACGAGGTCTGCCGACGATCCGCGCTTTTCAAATGGAGGACAAACTAAACACCGAATTTGACAAACACCAGGACCTGCACACGTCCGCCTGGTTCACCTTCATCTCCAGCTCACGATGTCTGGGGCTGTACCTCGACTTCGTCTGCAACCTCAGCATCACAGCGACCGTCATCCTTTTCCTCTTCGTCGATACGAAAACCGCTCCTGGCGATGTTGGTTTCGTCATCGCGCAGGGAATAGCGCTTCTGGGCATGATCCAGTGGGGTGTACGACAATCCACGGAGATGGAAAACTTCATGACTTCAGTCGAGAGAGTACTGGAGTACACGAAACTCGAATCCGAAGCGTCTTTTGAAACTCAACTTGATAAAAAACCTCCAGCCACGTGGCCCTCGGAGGGACGAATTGAATTCAAGAATGTGTACCTGTCCTACGATCATGACGTTCAACCTGTGCTCAAGAACTTGAGTTTTGTCATCCTGCCAGGGGAGAAAGTGGGCATCGTCGGCAGGACGGGTGCCGGCAAATCCTCCCTCATCGCGGCGCTTTTCCGACTGGCCTACATCAAGGGCGACATCTTCATCGACGGCATTGAGACAGCCAGCCTTGGTATCCACGATCTCAGATCCAAAATTAGTATCATCCCTCAGGAACCGGTACTCTTTGCCGGAAGCTTGCGGAAGAACTTGGATCCCTTTGATGATTTTTCGGACAATTTCATCTGGCAGGTAAACGGTGGATTTACTTATTCTCATCATTATCAATGAATTACGGTTGGGGTTCAACGATATTTATATTCTTTAGGCGCTGGAGGACGTTGAGATGAAACGATTTGTGGAGGGACTGGTGAATGGGTTGTACACCAAAGTGTCAGAGAGCGGGACGAACTTCAGCGCTGGACAGAGGCAGCTGCTGTGTCTGGCCAGGACGGTGATAACGAAGAACAAAATTTTGGTGCTAGATGAAGCGACTGCGAGTGTCGATCTTCATACGGACGAACTGATACAAAAGACAGTGCGCAAAAATTTTCACAGATGCACAGTTATTACTATCGCTCACAGACTTAACACCATCATGGACTGCGACAGAGTCTTAGTGATGAATGCTGGCAGTATCGTTGTAAGTAACAGATTTTCATTTGGTCGATGATTTATTAACAACTATAAAACTATTATAATTGACGTGAAATGTTCACAGCAATTTGATCACCCTCACAATTTATTGGAAAAGCAAAGTGGATTCTTTTATGATTTGGTTCAGCAAACTGGCACCAACGTTGCCAAAGCTTTGACAAATATTGCTAAAGCTGTAAGTTCTACATTTATCAACTTTTTCAAAATCTCTTTATCAACTTACTTTTAAGACTTGTTCCAAGTGACTTAATTATTTCGTTTGATTTCAGACATATGAAAATAATAAACAGGAATAAAAAACTTACCGGGAACACTTTGCTTTGTTACAAGAGATATGGGACCGCTGTGTTTCTGATCCCTTGCCCTATGTACACTAAACCGTATTCAGGTGTGCATAACTTATGATAAAACGTTAATCCCGGCCAGTATAAACTCTGCAGCGTCGCTATTCTTTCACCCGAATGAAATTTCAAACTCCAGCATCCTGTAAATTGAAAATATAATGTCAATTATAGCTTCTTTCGATAACATTCAATTAGGACATTTCAATTTGAACATTACCAAGTGGAACGTCCAGATCAATCGTGTCCAAAAAATCGAGAGCGTAATTGTAATCTGGCCTGGTCAATAAATTCGTGTTCCACTTCAAGAGCGGCGGTCGTGCGTGAACGTACGATTTCAGGTCCGACGCTTCGATGAAACTGAGCCCGGAGAATGTGGGATTTTCAATAACACTGGCATCTGGACACTTGAACCAGGCGCCTCGCGGAACGATCATCGCCTCGTCTTTTATCAGCTCCAGTACTGCCGAGAGTCTGTCCTCTTCTTTCATAAATTTCGGCAGTTGAACCTGGTTAAACAAACATGATTAACAACAAACGAGGTCAACTGACTACAATATGTATTTTTCAAATATTTTTCGAATAAAAATATAAAACAATCAGTAAATTGTTTCTATTACTTGTGATTCCGACTCGTTGAGGAGTGAAAGCCGAAAATTGTCATCGTTGATTTCCTGAACAGCCGAGGGATCACCTTCAAAATAACCAGTGGCAAGTGGAGCGATTTGTTTCAGTGACTTGTCAACTTTTGGGACAAGGTACCAGGTTATACCGTCAACGCTTTTCAATCAAATTAAAGATGGTAATAAATTTGGTTATTTTTCTTTTGGTTTTCAATTTTTTTTATTCAATATATTACCTATAGTAATAAACATCGTGGTAACAATCTGTCTTGTAACCAAACGCAATGTGGTAATCGGATCGCAACCCAATAATTTTCCCCCAGTAATAGCACTTACGAAAATGATTTTCTTTTTGCAAAATCAACAACGAGTACCTCAAAAGTTCGCACGTCTCGAAATCTATATATGATCCGCATAGGCTCAAGTAATTGAACCCTTCAGTCAATCTCAAATAGTCCATTTTTCTCAGTTGACATATTGAGACCAAACAAATGACTAACGCAAGGAATTCTTATGATGTTCATAATTAATTTTTTTGTTTTTAAACAAAATGGAATTTCGGAATATGGAACTGCCGCGCACATCTTATAGCAGTTTCTGTTTTACTTCCTCGCTGATACGCTTCAAGTACCACTGATGCTGCTGACCAGGAGCCGATGCCAAAACACCAGCCTTGTTCGCAAACTCAACTCCACTATCATAAGAATAATTTTCACCAAACAAATTTGTCAGCACGCCTCCAGCCGCTCGAAGCACAGCTTCCGGGCCGCAGGTGTCCCATTTTTTGCAGCCTCGACTTGCGAAAACGTACGCGTGGGCCTTACCTTCCAACAACAGCAGAACCTACAACATTTCGTTTTCAGTTATTTAACTTCTCTAGTTCAACTCTTTCGATTTCATTATTTTATCATCGACCATTTTGGTACCTTGTGTCCAGCGCCTCCTACTCGTAAAATCTCATCAGCATCCATTGCTCTCAGAGCATCTTCCACTGCGCCATCACTGTGTGACCTAAAAGAAAACATTTTTCTTATATTTTGTTTTTATTTTATGAATAAAAAATTGTACGAAACAATTTATTCATTGATATAAATATAAATCGATATTCAAGTCTACCGAGTGGTTGTGATGATTCGTTTGCCTTCGGGTGGAGGGATTACTTTGAAATTTCCACCAACCCCGACGCCATCGATTCCCCAGATCGTTCTACCCAATGTGTTGCTGTCTTTGTTCTTATAAAACGGCTGGTAAATCACTCCTCCGACCGCTTTCTCTTTCACTGCTATTCCTATCAGGACTGTCACGTGCTCCACAAGACCTTGCGTGTACTCCGACGTGCCTAAAATGTATTTTTTTTTTCTCAATTTTTATACATTTTTATCATCAATTTCATATCGACCATGTACATTTAAAAATCGTTTTCACCCCAAAAATGAAACAATTTCATGTTTAACACTAGAACTATACCGAGGGGACATATTTTTTCCCTTTAGATTTTTGTAAACGGAAATTTGTAATATTAATTTATCTGAATCATTAATTAATTTTACGACGTTCAATGCGAAATAATTCAAAAAAATCTTTTTGATTAAGAATAATGCACTTACATTGTTATTTATTATACCAATCAGTTTCACTTCTATTGTTGGTTTTCATTTTCACATTCAATTCAATTTTATATTTATCGCCAATGACTAGGCAAGAAGCGTAAATATACAAGATTTGCGCTCAAATAAATTTCTTTTTTTTTTGTCAAACATGAGACGGGTGATAAGAATTTAGTCACGGCTAATTGTTATCGCGTCGTTAAACATTCTAATTACGTATGTGCGAATGCAAAATTTTGTCAGATAATTTATAATCGCGTTTCGCATTACCTTGAAATTGGATAAATAAAGACGCCGCGAAAGCGATAGCTACGATTTACAGATCATACAAAATTGTCAAAAATACCATCTAGTGGGTCGATCCAAACGCAAATGTCATTCGAGCTGACTTGTTCCAAATGTTGCGGCAGCTGGACGCCCAGTAACTCGGAGTCCATGTCGGTGACAATCCAGTCGGACGGCACCTCGCACTTGGAGTTTCCCTCCTCGCCGATGATCGTCACGTCTGGGAACTTGCGACTTAGCGACGCGATGATACAACGCTCGGCCGACCTGTCCGCTTCGGTTTGCAAATCGTTCTTGCCCTTTTCCACAATTTTCAACTCGCCCTCGCTGAGCACGTCCTGAATTATTTTGCCGGCTCGAGCCACCGCTGTCACCGAAGATGCCATCAGTCGGCTCAGCAATGCTGCACTTTGAGCCATTTTTTTCCTTTTTTTTATCTTCTCTTTGTTTACGTCTTGTTTGTTTATGTTTAGTATCTATCGTTTTCAAATCTGAAATATGATGGAAAATAATATGTAGTTTCAAAATGCCAAAATGTTCAAATACAAACGTTACTTGCACCGTTGCTTACCTAGCAGCGTGAATTGACGGTGTTGTTTACATTTCAGTTGGTTGTTTATGCTTGAAAAAAATGACGAGAGCCGAAGACTTTTGTTTTGCGATAAAAAAATGCTGTAACAATATTTGAAGAGCGATGTGCGCACAGCTCGCGTTTCACGTACACCAATGTAATGTGACAACGTTGCGATCAGCTGATTTGCCTCTTCCACTTCCACTTCATTTTTTTCAAGTGACCTGAATCACCTTTTTTTAAAAATTTTTAATAAAAAATTAAAAAATAATAATTTTTAACTAAACAATTTCGACATTTTTATTTAACTGGGTTCAAATTTTAAATTCGATCAAACGTTGTGTAATTGTGAAAAAAAC
The DNA here is from genome assembly GCA_030522925.1 of Trissolcus japonicus. Classification (NCBI taxonomy): domain Eukaryota; kingdom Metazoa; phylum Arthropoda; class Insecta; order Hymenoptera; family Scelionidae; genus Trissolcus; species Trissolcus japonicus. Next base: position 19,291 of record JAPYZS010000617.1, on the reverse strand, counting down.
AAATTTATAGATTTTAGAAACCTCATGAATACAGTATTTGTAATCCAGTTTTATTGATGGCATTTGACATTTTTTCAGATTGTTCTTTTTTTCAAATGAGTAATGTTTGTAACGTTTTTAATTTTTATTTATTTATCCTTTTTTCGTTAAAAAATGTAAAAGATGCTCCACACTGTTTACATTTTTCGCGCCGTTACGTGACACTTACTTGCGCATGCGCGCCACATATTTTTGACATGAGCGGCCTAACCTTAAAAAAAACACGTGTGTCTGCCAGTCTGACGACGACAGGGTACAAACAGTGTCTCGAATTTTTCTGTAAAGATGGGTAAACTAAAAACCCGTTTGAACTCGCGAAAAAATGCGAAACGCTGGAAGAAAGGTCAAAGTTCATTATGCAATCCGGAGACGTCGAAACACCGCGATGCCGCCCGATCTATGCACTTTTCACAAAATTTGTGTAAGCAAGTCATTGACTTTGATTGTTATTATTTTTGTTTGTTTTGATTCACATTGGATCTAACTTTTGTTTTAGCATCGAAGATGTCAAATCTAACGATTGACAAATTGAAAACACACGATGCCATGCAAGGCATTGTTGCAACCAGGAATTTCAATGTTGACAATGATGATGACATGGATGGTGCATCCACTTGTAAAACTATCAACACTTATGCGAGTAATTTCAGCAAATGTTCCAACATGTCTTTCAATGGGTAAGAATAATAAAAAAGAACTAAAGACAATATTTTTGTTCATTTCGAAAGTTGTTTCCTAAAATTAAAAATTAATTAACCGATGTATTTTAGGTTTTTGAATCATTTTCAAAGTAAGTCACCGATGCACCAAGAAATGCTGGCCACTTTGCGCACTCTAACAGATATTATAAAGGAAAAAGGTGGCACTGAATCAACTGTTGAATATTTTGCGGCATTTGTAAGTATTAATCGATAACTCAGTGACTTGGAAAAACGAATAACTCTAAAATTTTTTTTTCTGTTTTTGTCTCTAATCCGCTGAAAAAAATTGAAAGATAATTAATGTTGTGAATTAGATAATTTCAATCATCTTTGTATTAAACAGATTGCTACTTTGAAACAAATGGAATCTGAGGAAACCGAAACTGAAAATACTGTCGCAGCTCTCATCACTCTTTTTGGGATGACGATGAAAAATGTTCAAAAGCCATTACTGAAACAGAAGTTTGGTTTAGTCAACCAGTTATTGTTCAAAAATTTAGTCAAATACAAGAATGACTATATCCAGCGACATGTAAGAATTTATTTTAATCATTAAATTTCATTTGCTCAATTTAATTTTACTTTAATTTGTACTTATTTAACCTTGATCTTTGCAGTGTCTCGGTTGTATGTCCATCTTATTAAGGGCACAAGAAAAAGCTGTCTGGTCTGAAGATTCCACCAAAAACACAATGGCAACGATTTTAAATTTTACAACTCACAGCAAGCCAAAACTAAGAAAAGCTGCTCAACATGCAATCGTTACTATTTTAAAAGGTACTTGAAAGTTCTCTGTCATAATTTGAAATTATTTATTTTTATAGGCACAGTTACAAAAATGTTAATTGATAAATTCGTTCGAACAGACAGCGAGATCATGAAACAAGACAATCCGCCGCCTTATCATCCTGCAGTTTCACAAGTTGCGAAATATTTGATCGAACAACTGGATATAGCTCAGAGGCAAGACTTGAGGACATCCGAGTTGCACATCCTATCACTGCTGAAAGAAATTTCTCACCAGTTTCCCAAAAACTTTATAAAGGTGTTTTTTTTGTTTCTTGAAACAAAAATTTAATATTTATTTGTTGATTTTATTTTACTTTATCTAATTCATTTTATTTTTTCAGACAATTTGCAACCAAATGATGGCAAACATGAAACTCAACAACGACATCATCGTTGCAACTTGTTGCTTTGAGACGTTGTACAGCTTGTTCGTTTCTCGACCTCCATCGAGTGCTCTGCCACCAGAGATGAATGCTCAAATCATCAACGCCCTTTATGATTACCAACCGTCTAATGAAAATGCCAAACTTTTGTTGCCATGGCTTGCTACAGTTCTTGAAGCTCTTTGTAATTTGGCATCGTAAGTTCTCGGTTTTCATTTGATCACATGAATTATATCATCAAATTTTATTATTTTTAATTTAGTTTTTTTTTTTTCAATTTTTATTCTGTTCAAATCTGAACCTCCGGTTAACTTGTTTCAGTACTTCTTTGGATCTTTGTGCAGCCAATACCCCGAAATTTTTGAACACCTGTATGAAGATTTGGAGCGAAACCAACAAGCAGGAAGTGCAAGACGGCGTGGCAACGAAAATCAAAGACGTCATAACATTGTGCGTTGCTCCTCTGTGTGTAGACAAAGAAACGTTGAACACTGGTAGATCAAAAACTGTTTTACTGGAAGTTATCAAGATCTTGTCATCCGGACTTAACTTTATCTATAATGCTGTCTGGAGACAAGTTTTCAATCTTATCGCTATACTTTTTCAGGTAATTTTTTTAACCGAATATATAATTATTTCAGACAGTTTTATTATTAATCAAAATTGGTGATTTCATAATTTTCATAATTATTTTCAGACTGTTGGTCCTGTTGAGGACAAAGATATTGAGGATGCCTTGAAAAATGTGCTAAGACAACTAGTCGATCTGAGAGAATCAAAAAATATATCTTTCACCGGCGATGCGGATTATGCGGTTGGCGCTGCAGTCAAAGCTTTCGGAGCAGAAAAAGTTTTAAATATTGCTCCTCTCATGGTGAATATTTTTGATCTGATCGGAGGAAACAAAAAAAATACAAAAACAAAATTTATAAACTTCGTGCTTTTTTCAGGATGACGGCAACCTCAACTTGCATAGATACGAATGGTTGTTCACTGTTTTGGATACTTGCACCAGTCATTCAACTATTGCTTATTTCCGAGATCATTTCTTGAACCCTGCAATATCTTATGAGTAAGTTGTTTTTCTGTTCTATCATAAATAAAATCACTTATTCTCTATTGATCTAATAATAATAATAATAATAATAATAATAATAATATTCCCTTAATTCATTTTAGTATAACGGCCGAAAAGAAGAGAGTAGCCAAAGAAAAAAATCAGGCTGAAGCTTACGAGCAACTCTGTGTTCGAGTTTGGGCCCTCTTCCCAAGTTTTTGCAACAATGCTACCGACATAGCATCATCTTTAGATCCAGTAAATTGTCTTCAAATATTTTTAAAATCTTTGCACACAGATTGCACAAAACATTTCATTAATTTTATGTTTTCAGAATTTCGCGATGTGTTTAGGAAAAGCTCTTGAGGGTGGTAAAAAATATTTGTACCCAATGGTAATATCAGGATTGCGAAAAATGCTTTTGAAAGCAATTGATGGCGACAATAAGGAGGACACAAATTGTATGGCGAAATACGCAAAAAATTTTTTGCCTCGTTTGAATAATGTATACTTGCTTGAACCAAAAGGAACCCACGAGCAGGGAACAAGGGCCGCTGCACTTGAAACAATCAAAGTATAGCTGAATGCCAATTAACGATGTAATTTTGGGATAATCGGAACAAATTTTTTCAATGATTTTTTATATTTGTAGGTTTATCTGAAAATCGACCACCCTGAAACTAAAAACGTAATCAAAAGATTGAACGCAGAAGCAAAGAAGGGTCTGGACAAATCGGATTCTGAGTTTCGTAAAGAAAGCCTTTATGATTTGATGATGATTTATTCGAAGTATACTGATTTGAAACAACTAAACGAATTTTACGACTCTATCAAACCCTTGTTAAAAGACACCTCCAAACAAAAAGAACAGAAAAAGGCTTATAGATTCCTGGAAGAAATTTGTTGCGCCGAAACAGAAGTGTGTCAGCAATTTTTACAAGAAAATTGGCAAGATTTGAAAAAAACAATGATCGATTCCACTGAAGAAGCTCTTGGTCCAAGCAAAGGAGTAAGGTTTTTCAAGATTTTTAAAACAGACAACATTTATATACATTTTTGTTTCTTATGAATAAAATTGCATGCTTTTTTCATTTCAGCCGAGAATTCGAATTCTGACAGCTTTGGTGGAGAGTTGCGTAGCTTTAGAAGATGATGAACAACTTTTGAGCAGCGTGATCATTGAATCGACATTGGGAGTTCGAGTAACAAATGCTAAATGTCGAACTTCCTCGTTCGGACTGTTCAACGTTATTGCTGAAAAGTTTCAGCACGATACACAACGCTATTCACAATTTATTGATATAATCAAAGCTGGATTGGGAGGAACACCTCATTATCGCAGCGCGACTATTTTAGTTCTCACATCTATTCTTTATAATTACAATGGTGCACAAAAATTATCATAACGTAACTCAATCTCATTATAAAGTTTGTACAATTTTTCTAACAATTTTTTTTTTTTTTTCATTTTCAGCCATTTTAGACGTTGAATCGATTCTCAATATTCTCGATTGCATTTTGGAGCAGATGCAAGAACCGATTCGCGAAGTTGTAAAGTCGACTTTTGCATTTGTGAAAATATTCTTGTCAGTCGCGCCGAATGCAATTGTCGTTAAAAGACTAGAAAACATTGTAAGTCCATTTTTGTTCAAAGGTTTTATATTTATTCATATTCAAAGGGTTTAGAATTATATTTCATGTACATATTTTATGTCTTTCCAGGTGAAAACATTGTGTGAGATGACTGAAGACTGCAAACGTCACTTCAGACAGTGTGTGCGAAACATCTTGACCAAGCTCATTCGCAAGTATGGATTTGAAATTATTGCAAATCTCGTACCAACAACAGACGAGATAATGCACAAAAGATTGAAAAATATCCGTAAAATAGAAACAAGAAAACAAAAGAACAAAAAGGAAAAGCCAGATCAGGACGAGGATGAAAATGACCTTGTAATAAAACGTGGTCCAAAAACGTACGTTACATTCGTTGGAATTAAAATAATGATATTTGATCACAAAAATTGAACATACAATTTATTATCTTTTTTTTCTTCTTTTATTTATTTTTTTTTTTTTTTAGGATCGAAGAGATTCTTGCAGACAGTGATGAAGATGACGACGAAGATGATGTTAGGTCAAAGAAAGATAACCGCGAGTCTCGAAAACGAAAGGGAGCTTGGATTCAGGAAGAAAGTGACAAAATTTTGGACTTCACTGATCCAAGTGTTTCAAAGAAAATCACCAGTAAGTTTTTTTAAACAATGACAATTGCTAAAATTATAACAAGAATTTTAACGAATTATTTAAAATTAATATTATTCGTTAATTCTTTTAACAGCGTCGAAACCATCAACTGAATCTACTCAGAACGAAGAAGGTAAACCGAAAAGAGAACGTGGTTTCAAAGTTGCTCCGGATGGTCGTCTCGTTATATCAGATGTTGCTGGTAGCGATGACGATGACGAACCAGTACAAAAGAAGAAGAAAAGAAAACTGGCTTTCCTTGGTGAAGATGCTGATGATTACGGTATTTTTTTAAATTCAATCTTAACTTTAAAGACAATCATAATTCAGATTATTGATAATTTATTTCTTTCTAACAGACGAAGATGAAGATGATATGAAAACAACCAAGTCAATGAAATCGAATACATCATTGAAAAGTAATAAGAGTGCTACTACTCGGGCTGCGTCTAGTTATAAAGGTTAGTATTAAGATACTTTTATAGATTAGACAATCAATTTAATTAACAATAAAATTCATTTAATTATGTTTTTATTTATTTCTTTTATCAGCTGGAGGTACTGGTATTCACCGTCCAATAAATCCTGGAGAAGAATATACGTCGAAGAAGGCAGCCGGAGACGTAAAAAAGAAAGGAAAATTAGAACCATATGCATATGTTCCTCTGAGAAGGTCAACCCTAAATAGAAGGTACAAAATTTGCATTATAAATAATTCAAATAAATGTCTCTATTTTACCCAGTTTTTCAATTACTAAAATTGGTGATATAATGTTTGTCTTTTAGAAAAAAACACAAGAATGGAGGCGATTTCAAAGGCATCATTGGAAAAGGGAAGCAAGGCAAAAGAACAAAAGAGATCAAAAATACAATCAAGAAAGCAATGAAAAAGTAATATCCATTACTTTAACAATTTGTAAAACTGTATCTTCTGCATTTTTGTTATATTAACTTGTACAAACAATTCGAAACGTTAACTTTATCTGCTCTAGATATATTAGTTCCGTTATAATGGAATAAAAAATCAATAAAATTCAACCCCTTGTGCACAGTTATTTGAATGACTTAGAAAAGTTTTCATTTATTAAACAAAATTGAAACTGCATGAAATTGGCGCTTATCGCGCCACACAAACTTGCGTCCAGTCTGCAACGATCATAATTGTGAATGTGTTTATTTGCTTTCCGACTGGCTTGTTAATGAAACTAATGCCACACCATTTACAATTATCTCGTCTGACAGTGAATACAATCACTCCAACTGAAAAGTGGTAAAAAAAACAACTTTCAAACTCAACTATCAAAACATAATTTTTATTTGTTAGTTTTTTTTCATAAATTAAGTCAATAAGATTGTTTTTTTAATCAACATAACATTTCAAAGATAAAAAACAACTAACAAAGAAACCAGTTTGTTTGTTGCAAGAGGTTGTCAGCTGACTTGTTTATTTCATTTTAATTTATTATTTCCGATCTAGAAAATAAGATTTTTTGTTGTAATCGTTTCTAGCCCTTCCTTCTGACACGACGTCAAATCAGACGCACGCACACAACCATAGCAAGAAGCGTGATGGCGCTAGTGTGTGTGTAGACGACAAGGTATGTGGTGACTAACCTCGGTACGCGCGACGACAAACAGTGAGTTCTTCCGCTGACACCTAACCTCGAAAGTCATCGCACGAACAACCGTTCCGAGTTGTCGTCAAGTCCGTTGATTCAACTTGTTTGTTATGTGGGGTCGAGTCAGCAACAGGGTTTAGTTTCTGGTAGAGCCAAAGTGCGAGGGCAATGCCGAAGGTCAGGACTCGACAGACACACAACAGCCTGTGGCTCCGACAGCGAGAGCTCGGTATCAAGTTCCCTCTCGGACACAGCGACAGCTTTCACAAATCCCTCTACTCGTCAATCAAACCAGTAACCCATTGGGATTCGACTGATCCCGGCTCCGCTGCCATTCATGGTGGAGTTTTCAATCTCGAGTTCTCCCCTGACGGGTAAATTTTTTCATCTTGTAATTTCTTATTACAATTGCAAATCATCGTTATCAATTTCACAGATTCTTAAAAAACAAGACAAAAAAACAAGAATAATTTAATCGGTACATATATCTTTTCTAAATAAACAACGGTCCAATTGAAATTACAATCTCGACTTTGAAATTGGAGAACGAAAATATGAATTGTGTCTTTTTACAGATCCCTCCTACTGGCAGCATGCGAGAAAAAAAGTATTTTAATGTTCGACCCATTGTGTCGCAAGCTCATCCATTCTATACCGAATGCCCACAACAATTGTGTCAACTGTGTGAGGTATGACTTAACAGTATACAATTTTTCAAACACTTTTTTTTCATTACAATGTTCTAAATTATCTTTATTCGTGCTTTTTTCAGGTTTTTGGACGAACGCATGTTTGCAACATGTTCCGACGACAGGACCGTTGCCCTTTGGGACGCTCGGAATATGAAACAGAGGATTCGTACTCTGCAAGGACATTCTAATTGGGTCAAAAATATAGAGTATAGTCCAAGCGATGGACTTTTGTTAACAAGTGGTTTTGATGGTAGCATTTTCACTTGGGATATTAATAGGTTGGCAATTCACCTTCAGTATTTTGAATACCATGTATTAGTTCATAACAAATTTGTTATATTGAATAATATAATAAATTCTCGTTTGTTCAGTTTTACAGAAAACAGCTTTTTATACACCCGAGTGTTCCATACAAACGGACTGATGCGAATGCGTCTGACGCCCGACGCGTCTAAGATGTTGATTTGCACGACGTCCGGTTACTTAATTATCATACACAATTTACGACTAAGTACATTACCCGAAGACTTACAAGGATTCAAGGTAAATGGAGTTGGAAACATTTTGTGTTACGAATTCAGACAGACAGTGTAGATTTGAACAAAATGTTAAATTTTTTATTATTTTTCAGCCAAATATGTATCGGTTGATGCAACTCTCTCAAACGACCATTCCATTAGTTGCGAGTCATACAAAACTCTTCTCCCATTCACGCACACACAATCGGGTTGAATTTGTCACTGACTTTCCTCTAGACAACGACGCCGAGGTGATATCAAGCTTGCAAGTTCATCCGCAAGGATGGTGCGCGCTGTCACGTAACGTGAGCAATGGAGAAAAATCTGAGGTGAGCAAAGCAAAGAAAACATGATAAATTTTAATCAAAAAATACCAATAATCATAAATAATAATTTATTTGTTTAATGCCTCTTCTACCAGAACTGACTTTGCTTTTAACAGTACCGTCCCTCATATCAAAGGGGATTTTTATAATGAGTGAACAAATACTTTCGTTCATATATTATATCAATTTAGGATAAAGTGATATACCCATTAATTGTACAAACAAATCATAGTAACAAAAATTAAATTTTCAGTGGACATGTGTACACGATATCCAAGAAAGAAGTCCATCAGACACCGAGAAACAAAAAGAGACGGAATCAGCGGCGTCTTACGAAGTGCCGCTGGACGAACTCGACGAGGCGCAATGGGTCAACGGTTCCTCAACCGTGGCAATGCGCGCTCACGAGCGAGCTCGAGAGCAAGTGGCGCGCATGTTCGGCCAGGGACGTATCCAGCAGAACTCCTCGTCGAGCTCAACGTCCTCGTCGTCAAGCACAGTTGGTCAAAATTCAGCGCGAAGGCAGAATCGCATGTACCGCAACCTCTTGATCAGCGCACACATTCCCCGTTCGGAGCTCTCGGACGACGACGATGACGACGACGATGATGCCGGCGCGGCTGTCCTTGGCGCGGCGCCGCGGCTCGACCTGCGTCCGTTCCCCTCGCACAGCGTCGAGCTCCACGTGAGCTCGTCGGACGTCTGGGAGGCGCTGGTGGCAATTCGCGAGGCTCGCTCTAGTCGCGAGCGTGATCGAGTGGAAATTCGCACGTCCAACGAGGCGGCCGCTGCCGCAGCTGCCGCTGCGGCCATTGAGGCCGCGCAGTCGACCAACGATGGCCTGGTGAGTGTCAGTCTACCTGGGGCGTCGCACACCGTTGTCATCATGGGCGATCGGATCCGAGCACCAGCTCCCAGTCGTCACATTTCGCACAAACTCTATGCCATCCCACGTAACCATGAGATCCATCAGAATGTCACTAGGCTTACGCATTATATTGAGGAACCTAATGTTGGATCAGGTCAGTTAAATCGTAAACGTAATTTCTTAATCAAGAATAATATTTAGTCTACGATTTTTTGTCACCATCAATATAGTAACAATTTAAAGACAATTCAAATATTATTTATGTTAACACATTGTGGATTGTAATAATTTCATTATATTAATAATTATTTGCTTTTTCTTTTGCAGGATATATAAAAGAACTTTGCTTCTCAGCGGACGGTCGGTTGATATGTTCGCCATTTGCGCACGGTGTACGACTGTTAGCGTTTTCACGTGAATGCCAGGAGCTGTCGGCCTGTGTGCCTGAACAAGAGCCGTTGCCGTTGCACGAACTCGCGTCCAACTACAGCCATCCCGACATTGTCGTGAGCACTAAATTCTCCCCGAAACACTGCTTGTTGGTGAGCGGTTGCCTCGCTGGTCGAATTGTTTGGCACCAACCCGTTGTCTAACAACTTTGCTCTCCTCCATCGTTATCAATCGCGGTGCCTCTTTTAATTATGGTTTTTTTTTCTTTCTTGTCTCTCTTTCTCTAGATTGGAATGAGTGTGCTTGTACGGTTTCAATGAGTGGATGCCATTTTGCAATAAAAACTGGGTCTCATAATCGGATTATCCAAATTATGTTTCAATTCGACATTGAAGATATTTAATAATCAGTGAGGATTGCCAATGAATAAATTTGAAAACAATTTTCAAAGTGAGTCTCTCATTTGTTAAAAAAACGACCCTTAAGTTTGAATTAGTTTTGCAAATTGATATTAATTTTTAATTTTTCATTTGTACCCTCATTGATTTAATTATTAGTTTGTGTAAAACGAAGGGTTTGTCATTTGATATCGAGTGGTTTCAGATTTGTACGCTAATAAATAAACGGATAATCAAACAATTTTATCTGCTCATGTTGAAGCAATTATGGATTCATTGCTTTAGAGTATAAAACAAATGCGTGTAAATAACAACGAACAGTACTTAAGTTCTTTAATTATTATTATTATTTTTACATCAATTCGAGTATGGAAATCATGTGCGACGCAATGAACTCTAAGTGCTGCCAAATGTTGATTGAAAAAAAAACCAAAACATTTAAATTTGTATATGAAAACATTGGTTTAGATAATTTATACAAAAATTAATGAATTGTTTGTTCGCTTTAACAAATTGGCCTTGGAACATGTGACGAATGTGATTAAATATTGTGATCAAAATGTGAATCGCACCAGAGATCATTTTAAAAAAATTGCGTTACACAATACAATTATGCACACGTTCTTATGATTGGTACAGTGCATGCTCACGCGTCTTGTACATACGTAGTAGTTTTTTTTTTTTAATTTGTTCGAAGACTCAGATTTGTTTTTATAATCAACTTTTTCTATATAGGATGCGGATAAAGTTTTGAAATCCCAGTTTTCTATAAAAGAAAACATTTTGTACTTTATTTGCACGCCTGTATATAAAAGACGATTGGAAGGTTGTCTAGTGTGTATGTATCAATAATACATATAAGGAATAAAACAAAATCATTGTAAGAGTAAATGCTAAAAATGAGGTGATGCAATTTTTAAGGGCAGCTTTTTACTTGTGTTGTTAAAACCAAAATGTTTATAAGCGGTTCGTTTTCGATTCTGTCCAAACATCGATTGTCTAACAAATAAGAAGGAAAAAAATTTAGTACTTATGGAGATTTGTTTGCATGTAACAATTAATTTGTGTACATAAATCGAATAAAAACACGTGTATAGTTTGAAAAAAATGATCTTGATCTTGGGTATATATTTTGTTTACATTATATGTATAATGTCTACGTTACTTAAATATAAATGTTTTATAATTTAATTGAAATCATTCTTCGTTATGGGGACGAACTCGGAAACCGAAGAATTTGTTTTTCTGTTCATCGCGAGCAGTTGCACCGAAGCTGTTCTGTCATAGTGAATTCGCTTGATGACACCCACGTAGCCGGCAAACACACCAGTCGTGAACATCACTGTCTCGCCCAGCCTCATTTCATTCATCTCTTGCAACTTTTTCATCTCGAAAAGTTGCCTGTCTAAGTATTGGATCTTGCAGGCTACCAACCCGTGATTCTTGAGATTCCTGCGGACGTACACGAAAGCATAATCCTGGTACACGTGTTTCAGCACTCCTGTCAGCCCAGCGAAAGCCCCATCATAAATTTCAACAAAATCAGTTCTTTTTGGATCCGCTCTAAATTTCATTGACGAACGTGCCGGATCAGATTCTTTGGCCAGTCTGATGATGCTTTGCAGCGGCCTTTTTTTCACCACGTTGTTGGTTGTTAGGATACTTACTGTTTCCTCTTTTACAACTAATACCACTCCGAAACACAAAGTCTCATTTTTCACGAACTGCACCAGGTCTCCCCACATACATTCTTCGTCCATCTCATCTTTTACGACAACGTCTGTTCTTGCAACTTCAATTCTATCATAGCTTTCCAGGCAAACAAACTCGATCCTGTTTGTTTTTGTTTTTGACACTATACCTGTTGTACCTGTGAATTCGCCATTTATAACCTGCACATTTAACAAAAAATTAATAATTATAATATTCATTGTTTTTATTTTATGTTAAATATTGTTCAAGAAAAATACTCACAGTGACGGTATCGCTTATTTTAATTTGCTCAATCGATGTTTCTTTGCTTGATAAATTACTGACTTTTGTTTCTCTGTAGAAAAATTAATATAATGAAAAAAAAAATATATATATATAAATTGTTTTACTCAAAATAAAAATGGCTGTTCATTTATTTTTAATTAAATTATTATATTTACCCTGGATAACATTCAATCCAGCTCAAATCCAACACGTTACTTGTTTTTGGTTTCATTTTATCATTTATTTTACTTCTTTTGCTTGACTGCGTATAAACCGCGCGTGTGTTCCATTCAGTTTGACAACTCATTTCCCTACCTAAATATTCCCACTCACAACAATAACGTATGTTTTTAGGAAATATGGTTCGATTTTGAAATTAAAGTTTCGAATTGAATATAAACGAGGTGAAATAAATTATCAATTCGCATACTTTTTTTCTTTCTTCAACTGTTTATTAGCTAACTATTTATTACAACAATGTAAAAAAATTCAAATTCGTTGAAAACGTTTAACAAATGAACAATATTCTAATTGGAATCTTCATCCGAGCACTCGTCTTCTAAATTATCGTCCATGTCATCGAATTCATCTTCTTCATCATCTTCAACAGCAATTTTTTTCAGTTGTTCTAACACGTCTGCATTATTAACGTCCTCTTGGTTTTTTTCTGAAACAATATGAAATAATTATTATTTATATATATATATATATAAATATAAATAATATATAATAACTATATAAAATAAATACTGATTATGAAATAAAAGAAAAAACTTTGCCTTTAAACCAAAATTAATTTGTAATGATACAAAAATAATTTGTATGAAATCTATTTTTATAAAATTTTTTCTAAAATTGAACCTTTTTTCTGAGCGCATCTCAAAAACGTTCGCTTTTTCCTTTCGGGTAAATTTTTAAGCAGCTGTTGAATTTGCTGATCAAATTTTTGTTGCTCCTCCTTGGACATATTTTTGGGCGCTATCAAAGGCGCCTTGGTGCCACAATTGGGACAACATTCATTCGTTTTTGCGCAACCCTCGCACATGATGTGATAAGAGTGTTTGACATTTCGTTGTAGACACTTTGTGCACGTCGCCGGGGCGCTCAAAATTTTGTACTTTTTGTATTTGATTCTCCATTCGAGTTTACTTTTACATCTCTCGCATACGTTTGCTATCTCGAGGCTGTTGATCATCTTCGTTTTCGGAGTCGAGTCATGAAGATTATTCTTAAATGCAAATTGGTTCCTGTACTTCTGTGGCCTTGAACGGCTCGCATTTCCTTTTTGACAGCTCATTATTAACCTCTGTAAACAACATTTATAAGTTAAACATACTAACCAAACAAAAAAATTTGAATGAAAATATAAAATATAAAATAATATAATACCTAGCTTGTAAAATTTGGTAATAATTTTTCGATATCAACAAATTAAGTTAATAACCACCGACTAAAACCCAGTAAACACATATTTTATAATGTATATCTTTTGAGGTTATGTTTATTATCAACAGAACCACGCGCGAGAGCTACTTGCGCGCCTCCGACGGAGATCTGTCGAACTAAAATTAAAGAATTTGAAAAATCTCAATACACTTTTCAATTTTCAAGCAATACTGAATTATATAAAAAAAGTTTTCAAAATATCTTTAAATTATTTTTGTTTATCTTGCCCATTCATGGATACTCTTACATTTACAATAACATTGGCTGAACATTAAAAACCAAAATTGATAGGTACCAGATGACCTTGATCATTCAGAGGTCACCAAATTGAAGATTCAAAATTGAGAAAAAAAAATCTGTTTGATTTTCTATTTTGTTTAGTTTAGATTGAATTAATTGTTGTTAAAAAATGTTTTCCCGATTATATATAAGCGCAAAAATTCGATTAAGAAAGTAGGCATCCGCGGAATGTGTTGTTCATTCACTCGTGTCGGGACTCAATTTCATAAGCGGCTGAATGAGAGATCGCGATAATCATCAGATGGCAGATGACGCAAATAGAAGCCCGTGTCAGGGGGATGAATCGATAGACACCACAGCGGACCTGCGTGGATTGCGCCGAGCCAGCAGAGCCACGCGCACAAGTCAGTCGCTCTCTCTGTCATCGCGGTTTTCCAATTCCGGTTTATTGTCCAGTTTCGCAAGTAGTGTGTAGTTTTACCAGGTAAGTTTTTGGCGATCCACAGTCCAACCCATAAACAATAATCCACAACAAACAAAAAATAAAATAAAAAATCTTATTACAATTAAAACCAATTGTCTTGTCCAGATGTTTTTTTGATTCTGTCGTATTTTTTGATCTCGTAGCAAGATGCCGTCGATACGGCGAATGATCCTGGGCCACGTAATGTCCGGGATGTGTGCAAAGATGAACAGGACGAAAAAACTCGAGGGCGACGTGATGGACACGGCCTTGAACCGATGCCTGTCAACTTTTGACATCACCCTGTTAGGTGAGATTGAGCTTATTTATTAAAAAAAAAAAAGATTAAAAAAGTCAAGGTCATGGACAGAATTGATGCAAAGATGTTGAATTTCAGGTGTCGGGCACATGATAGGAGCTGGCATCTACGTCTTGACTGGAACCGTGGCTCGTGATATTGCAGGACCCGCTGTCATCTTGAGCTTCCTCCTGGCCGGAATCGCGTCCCTTTTGGCAGCTCTATGCTATGCCGAATTTGGTTCCAAAGTACCAAAAGCTGGCAGTGCTTATGTCTATACTTATGTTTCAATAGGCGAGTTCTGGGCCTTTGTCATCGGCTGGAACATCATCTTAGAACATATGATAGGTGGATATATAAGAGCCCTATCCCTAAAGAAAAATGACGAATTATGACTTATCATTTTTCTGATTGTTAGTATTTAACATAATATATTAACTATTAGTTATTATTTTTAATAATTTTTACTTCAGGAGCTGCGTCTGTAGCGAGAGCTTGGAGCGGTTACGTGGATGCTCTAACAGGGGGTGCTGTGACGAATTTTACGAGTTACATAACCGGGGAGTTTTTCATGGTGCCTCCCATGGGTCGAGTGCCCGACTTGCTTGCAAGCTGCTTGTGCATCATCTATTCTGCTCTGATGGCAATGGGAGTCAAGAGCTCGACTGCGGTTAACTCGGTTCTGACCATGGTCAACCTCGGCGTCATGGCAACAGTCATCGTTCTTGGCTTCTACTATGCTGATCCTCTCAACTGGGTCAGCGTCAAAGGAGGGTTCATACCCTTTGGCTTTAGCGGGGTTCTTGCTGGTACGAGTTCTCATCATTTGTTTTTTTTATATCTTTTTATCCTTGACATTATAACTAATCAATTATGCATTATATTTTTTGAAGAGCTTTTTCTTGGTTCTATTATAACTAAATATACTTGTTTCAGGTGCTGCGACCTGCTTCTACGCCTTTGTCGGGTTCGATTCAATCGCAACCTCTGGGGAGGAGGCCAGGGATCCTCGACGCAGCATTCCTCTGGCGACCGCAATATCTATGATTGTCGTTACCATTGGTTACGTCTTGCTCAGCGGCGCTCTGACTCTAGTCACACCTTACTATAAGATCAATCCGACTGCTGCCCTTTCTGAAGCTTTCGCTGATCTAGGTCTTGTCTGGGCCAAATACGTTATTAGGTGTGTATGCATGAAACTAAATTTCCATTTAAATTTCAAGACAAATTTCAAGCTTCTGTTTAAACAGTTTAAACTTTAAATTTTAAATTTTAAACATTGAAGATAATGTAATAATGTATCGTTTTTCTTGTCAGTATCGGAGCACTATGTGGAATGACCACAACTCTCTTCGGTTCCCTTTTCTCCCTTCCTCGGACAATGTACTCCATGGCTAACGACGGATTGCTCTTCGCATTCATGGGCCGAATCAACGAACGCACCCAAGTACCGATTATCAACCTCGCGATCAGCGGGGCCGTTAGTGCCCTGGTGGCGTTTCTGTTTGACTTGAAACATCTCGTCGAATTTATGTCCATCGGGACCTTTCTCGCTTACACTGTGGTTTCAGCTAGCGTTATCATCTTGAGATACCGACCTGAAAAACCAGTCGAGTCGATTTCGTCCAACAGCTCGAGCTCCTTACCCTCGCCTCCTACCGAAGGTGCGGACTCCAGTGACTGCAACAGCATCACGTCCGCTGAGTCAGAGGTGTTGTATACAATCTTGATTTTACAAGTAATCTTTACAACTCAACATGAAATGTAATTAAGATTTCAATCTTCCAGCTGCTCGACTACTGCGAAGGACCGGGAAAATTGAGAGTACGTTATGCTTGGCTTGGCAGATTCGTCGGCGGTTATGCCCCAGGGACAATCGTCACGGTTTCTGTTCTCGTTTACATTGGAGCCTGTATTTTCTTCTGTATCTTCTTATTCGCCAGGCCGCATTATCAAACATCAAGCGACTGGTGGTACTATATCATCTATATCAAGTTCATCCTGATTATGGCAACTAGTAAGTTTTAATTTGTCATACCTAATTAATGCAACTACCCTTGTAAATCAAGTAGGATAAAAAATGTGCAATTTATGTATTTGTTTAATCCATCAGGTCTTCTTCTTATATCCGCCCATCGACAAAATCCAATAACGGATCACTTTAGGGTACCTTGGGTTCCGCTACTTCCAGCCCTGAGTATCCTTGTAAATATTAGTCTCATGTTTCATCTTTCTTTACTCACGTGGTTGAGATTTTTCGTTTGGATGATTTTAGGTGAGTTAGACAACATTTTTTAATAGAATAAGTTTTCAGCAGATCCTATTGATTTAAAACTAACTGGTTTTTTATTTTTTAGGAATGATGGTCTATTTCCTGTACGGCATTCATTATAGTAAAGAGACATTATCTTCTAGTTCGTATTCTATTTTGATGGCGACCTCTGAGGCTGTAGGGGGGGCAAAATGGGGAGCAACTCTAAAATCTAATCACAAAAGTAGTTGCAAAGTTCCCATTCTAAGCGAAGATGCACAATAGAAAACAGTTCAATGAGTTCCTCTCAAAGCGCGGACAATTTTTCTGTATCTCTGAAAGTACGTTGTGTTTGATCTCACACAATTTGTAAGCTTTCGTTCGGATACGTTTTTTGAATCAATTTTTTACTATACAAAAATCAATTTTTAATTTAATTAATCAGAGCGTGATATCAAACTGACACAAATTATAAATACATTGTTTTATATTTTCTAAGACTGGTATATTTTCATTTTATATTAAGCCCTGAAGGGTCTCATTCCGAGTTTATCCTGTATACGACAAATCTGTTCAATGACGTTTATTATACATTTCTTGTTATACAATTGTGTAATATAAAATTATTTAATAAACTTTGTTTGGTCAAATTTATTCGATAAAATTTATCGTCGTAAAAATGTTAATATGAAAGGTTAAAAAAACTGCTTCAATTAAGAACACAATGTCATCGCGCATCGTAAATGATTGTTGCTGTAGTTTCACCAATTTTATCTCAAATATAACGTATTTCTAATTTTCATTAAATTATGTCAAAGTGTGAATATGAAGTGTTATATACGATTGTTACAAAGGCACTACGAAAATAAAAGGAGCCAGCGGGAGTAAAGGTGCCTTGCTATAAACATTTTGTCCGTTTCAATGTTTGTAAATTTCACTTCAACGTGTCATAATGGAGATCACTTACTCATAAGTAATCCGAAGTGAAGTTCACATTGAGCATTTTTAATAATAAAAACGTGTAAAATAAACTTTAACTCTCGTCAAATTTCTATCCTCTATTTTACCTTCTTCATCCCAAATTTTTTACTCAATTATCTTTAAATAGTTTCCTGAAAATTTTTCAAACGTCAAAATTAAGAAAGAAAGAAACCTGTTAGACAAAAATAATCGTACTTGAATGCAATATTTGTATGAATGAAAATTTGTCATTCGTTGTCTTATTTTTTGGAAAGCAGTTTGCTATGTATATAAGGACACATATAGTTGTCGCAGAAGTTGGCGATGTTCTCGGGAAACGCGATTGTGCCGCCCAGTTTCAGACGAGTAATTTCGTCGACTGTCCGCCTTAGGCCAGCGTTCCGAAGCTATTTGTCCACGCCCCGCTGACTGGACTGTTTTTTACGAGCAGATCGAACGACCTGCAAAAGAGTTGTCCAACGCGCTGTTTGTTACCATGGAGAAGGCAGTCCTGCAGAAGCGACTCGAGTTTTACTGCGTTTAGCAGAAAAAGAAAAAGAAAAAAGAAACCTCAAAGAGGTGCTGCCCCAAGTGGAAGAAATCGCTTTGATCAGCATGTCTTTTTCTTCCAAAATGGTGTATGATTTTCCTAATGATCATTCTTTTATTCGCAAGTAATTAGACAAATTAGAAGAAAATATAAAAAATAGGAACAAGTAATGACTTTGCAAAAAAACATCGCAAAATCAAATTTTGCGAAATATGATTTGTAAAAAAGTGATGATTGGTAGCGGTCAAAAACTGATTAAGAACGTTTAAAGGAACGGAGAGACAAAAAAGTAATATTCGAAAGGAAAATGGGAAGAGCGTAAGAGCGAGTTGGTTTAGCAAGAAATATCGGTACCATGACTGCAGTGTAATCAGCGAACCACGCCCCATGGCATGAAGCTCTCTGGCTCGATCCGCCTACTGTAGCAATTACACCCTCGAGTCATCCACATTAAAGGTGGGGAGCAAAAGTGGATCGTCATAGTCGTCGCGCGTTGTGTGCTCCTCAGCACAAATTTTCTTCGATCCCGGCGTATTTCGTATTCATTATGGAAATATAACATCTCAGCAAACCTTTTCTCTTTCACCATCGCATGTTCTCATGTTTTGCTAACAGCAGCATGAATATAATTGTCGCTGAAAATTTCGGTTCAAAAAATAATTATTCCTTGTATCAAAACGTTATCATTTTAATTTTTTCAAAACGAAAGTTAAGAAAAAAACTTAAAGAAAATTGTCACAAATTACACCGTAGTCACAATTACCCCGGTTGATCCTAATTTTCATTTTTGTTATACTAGTATACAGCGCGCGCTTCGCGCGCGCTACATCGTATATTATTTAATTTTTCAATTTTCAACTGCATATTTTCACCTGTCAAAAATAAAGCAACAAACTGTCAAAATTAAAGTGGTTACGCATGAACTTGGCCAACGGTCTAATCCGCGGCTAACTTTATGGACCGTTCAACTTTTTTAAGATGACTAGAATGTCGAGCGCGCTTCGCGCACTCTCCCCCATCAGATTTTTAAATTTGACAAAAAATATAAATACCTTGGCGCACACTGCGCGCGCGCCTGC